>OMLF01026895.1:0-54469 GCA_900302615.1 Holocentrus rufus | reverse complement strand
TATTAAACACACTCTAAAATGGCATCCATGTTTAATTTAATTTAGTACAATCACCAAAAATAAGTCTACTGTATTCACACTCCTACTGTAAACCCCTGGTGAGGAGTTCTTGCTGAAATATTCGTGTCCTAAATATGTCATGCAAAGACTGGAGTATTTTTACGGATTACGTTTTTGCTTTGGCTGGCACCTCTGCATGGATGTGAGCTCTTTTCCATTTTTTTCATGGATTTGTTCTTAGGCCAGAGGCAGCATGTGTATGATGTTCAGTAATTGTTATTCCTGAGCATAGTCATAAGCATCATCTGCAGTGGGGTTTTTTCCTCCATATTTTTGTCAATGGCAGAACAAAACCCTAATGCTCCAGAGTTTCAGTTTATCATTGTTATCATTAAGTAAAAGACAGTGTGAATAAGCTTTTTTTCATCATTAATTTTGTAACATCAATCTATGACCTGTATGAGCAAGGCACAGTAGAGTGCCTGTTACATTTCTCTACCAGCCAACTACATTATTACAAGAGCACAGAAACCCCAAAAGATAATTGGGTATATGCTAGACTAGACAAACCCTCTGGCCACAGCCAAAATTTTCAAACATCTGGCTGGTGGCAGTGGCAGTTTTTCACCCTCATAATGAGTACATCTACATGTAGACAAGTATAGTGACTGCAAACTTGGTCAACCCACCACAGCCTGCGTTTCCAAGGCCTGGCAACGGGCAGAAACGGTAGTAAGCTTGTTTTTCAGGTTTTCTGTCTCCTTTGAGAGGCTCTGGAATAACCCGTCTCTCTGCTCTGCCTCCTTCCTCCTCTGCTCCAGCTGGGTCTGCAGTGATGCCACCACCTCAAATATACAAAGTGAAGCGATGCACAACATCAGTAGTTTCCACAACAAACATCAGCTATCATAACAATAGCAGTAACATTTTCTTTAATGCAGAAGATTAGCTAATTATGCTCTCACTTCTCCCACCAACGATCTGCCTTATATAAATTCAGCTGGCCTGTGCAGCCACAGTCTTATGGTGCTGGCAACCGAGCAGCTCGACTGCAGCTGGTTTAATGATAGTTGTTGGGGGAATATTACTTATTCACTTAACATATTCACATTTCCTCGGGACACAAATCAGTGCAGATCTTCCACTTCACTTACCAGCATGTTTCTCCAGCTTATAACGTAATGCCACCCCGAGTAGGGCTGAACAATTCATTGAAATATTACTGAAATTGCAGTATGACCAAATCAAAGGAGCTGCATTTTTTTGGTGAAGGTAAAATGTGACAAAATACCATTATAAATGAAGTATTGTGGTGCTACAGAGATACCCTGGCCTATAAACTTTATTTTTGAGACCTAAGTGGTAATAATAATAATAATAATAGTTTGGTACAGGCCCCTGCAAAAATCATATTATGATCACTTTAATAGTTTTAGTGAAAATGAAAATTATGATGCAAAAATGATCATATCCACAACAACCCTGACTCATATCGCAGTTGCAATATCTATAAAATTGCAATAAGATTTTTTTCCCCATATTGTTGAGCCATAACCCTCTCAAATAAGCAATATCAACAATTTCTACCGAACCATCATCAACTGTAGCAACAACCTATTAAGACATGGGTGAATATGTATCTAGGAGCAGTAGTGAATGATGCTTTGGTTTATTTATGTTTAGATGAATTGGACGTCAAGTGAACATCATACAGAGCATGTATTTGTATGCAATTCTGTCAGCTGTTCAATATTGGCTGTGCTGCTGTCAGAATGGGATGTAAGCTATTTCCCCAAAACATTTTTGTGTCACCTCAGTGGAACTCTACAATTTTACCATCTGACAGTTGTGTGCTTGCAGCATTACATATGCCACCAATAAAACAACATAACCTATGCAAAACGGACTTTCTGTTTAGGTATGTACATATAGGTATGTATGTATATATCTTTCTACTGTAAATGCATTTTTTTTTAATGTGCATGTCTCTCTTGAGAGGGACTCCAGCTGTTTTTGTTTGTGTGGTAAGTGTCTGTGTGTCATTATGTGTGCTTGTATCTACCTCCCCTCCTCTAGCTGTCAGCTGCTGTCTCAGGGTTTCCAGTTCTTGCTCTTTAACCAGCAGCTGCTGATTGTTCCTTTCTCGCAGCGTCTCCAGGGACAAAATCCTCTGAAATAATTACAAACCATAGTCAGAGACGCTCTCAAATCAAACCTGGAAATTTGGCTGAAAACTGACAAAACAAACACTTCCTTCACCTCTAGCAGCTTAGTTTTGTCTGAGTCGGGTGGCTTGGCGTGTCGCTTGGCCAGTTCATCCATCTTTTTTCTAAGGTGAGCATTTTCCTTCCTGACCTTCTCCAGCTCCACTTCGGCCTTGGAGGAGGAGCTGCTGGATTTGAAACCCAGCTTGGTGACAATAGTCTCCTTGGCACCTCTGGATGTCATGGCTGCTTTGTTGTGTTGAGACAGCAACCTGGACCACAACAGAAAAGCAAGCAATTTCATTTACAAGACTGTTTTCTCTTAAAGTTCACCAGAAGGTAATTTGTTTTCATTTAACGAGTATGGCTTTCACAAGAATCACTCAAACTGAAACGGATTAGATGCAGACTGAACAAGCACAATGAAAATAAAACCTGGGTATTTATCAATAGTAGCACCTCAAAGAGAAACAAAAAGTTGATATAACACAAATATCCTACTTAATATTAGACAGAAAAGGAACAAGGATACAAAGTAACAACAGGCAACATCATTCAACCGGTAACGTTAACGTTAGCTTATCTTAGTATTCACTAAGATTACAAGTCCTAAGTGTATTAAAGAAAAATGAAAGGTCACAGCGGAACCACGTTGTTTCCTGTATGTGGGGCCATCTGCTTTTCTTCGACCAAACAAAAACATCAAATGTAAACTGTTGTGTATCACCAATCTTAGTAAAAACATCTAATGTTAGCTACATCCCAACAAAAAGGACCAAAGTTAAAAGCTTCATTCTCGTTCATTTCGCATCTAGCATAAGTTACATCACTCAATGAGTTTTCTAAGTATTCAGCCAATTTCGTAGAAATGTCAATAACGATAGAAACTCATTGTATAAATGTCAACAATAAACACAAGCGTAAGATAACACTGTTTGCTCAGTAATCTGGTGATTCTGTGGCACCTGTCGCACACTTGGCTAACGTTAACGTTACCTCACGTCAAATAACGTAATTTTGTATTCCTGTTTTTCAAATCAATTTTCATGCAGTCTATTTTAAAACAACAGAATATACTTTAACTGTAATTCACTTAGCTAAACACATAGCATAACTCACAGGCAAAATCAGCTTATGGACCCGAAGATATCTTCTTATGATAGTATTGATACAAAAACAAAACGGCTGTCAACTGCAATACTTTCGCTTCCGGGAGTTTGAATTGCAGCGCGTCTTGACGTCATATCCGCAAGCCGCGCCGGGGTGTGCCAAAACTGGATATCACGGAATAGACACGGGCAAGAGGTGCAGAACGGAAAATAACTGAATGTCGCATGTCATTCTGTATTATTTTATAAATAAGATCAATTACAATGAAATCAACAGGGACTGTTTTTTGCTCTACTTTTCCTGGTCTAATGCGAATTATAGTGCTGAACTGGCTTTGCCAAGTTCCAAAGCGTAGGTGCCAGTTTTTGTATTGCAGCCTCACCTCACATGAAGTTTTATTTTATTTCCAGTATATGAACTGCACATTTTAAAATTATGCCTGTACATGTATCAATCATTTTTTTTAGATTCAGATTCCCTGTTTTCAACAGTGTGACAGGCGTAGCCAATCGCTGATTGAAATGCTGCATTTTACACATACTTTCCACTTACAAGGGCACATTGTGTAAATGTGAACGCAAGCATAAATATTAGATTCCATTAAAGCACCTCCTTGCCAGATTGTTCTTATGGCTGCATAAAATAGCTGTAGCTGTGTAGCCGTGTGTGAATAAATCATAGGTTTTATCCAAGCTTAGTAATTATATGTTAATGTGTGAGGTGCTCACTCACCTATTTCCACTGGTAGTCATGGCATTTCATACTGCAATAACAGCAGGATCTGTATCAGATATTTTGAAAAATTGCATGATGGACACAGCTAGCTCTGTGCTCTAGTGCTGCAAATTGGCTCATATTTTGGCTCGTTTTTAAGCCACTTTCCTAACATCTGTCTACTTTAGTTGTAAAAGTGATGCTTTTGTCTTTACACTTTGTTATCTTATTTCATGCCTTTTATTTTCATTTGGAAGTGTCTGTCAAACTAGAAATCTATTTGAAATGAAATAAATAATTATCACGAGTCGTTCCTGTGGTTCTCTCAGCCTCAATCAGCCTGTCCCACAGTTCTCCACACCTGGCTGCTCCTGTCAAGGTCCTATGGCGCTCCACAAATCCAGATACAGCTCTGCATTCTGAAGCTGCAGTGTTCCCTCAAGGCTGAGGTACGATCATGTCAATCTAGTTAATTTAGACCTCTGATAGCTTCTTAAGCACAGCTACACTATACATCCTCTGGGCAATTTGCCACAGTAACATAACCTTCAGGAATTTAAGTAAAACCTATATAAGAAGCTGTGAGGTAATCAAGGATGTACGAGTGAAATATTTCACTGAAGCAAAATTGCCCAGTATGCTATGTTGTAGTGCTAATTGCCATATGCTGCCCATTCCTTTCATTTTCTCCATTCATACTATCCCACTACTAGACTCAGGAAACAAGAGGGAGGGAGGATCAGCAGGGGGGGAAGCATGCAGGCTCTCGTGAAGCCGGTGAAAGACAGGTTCATCTGCAATGCTGCCATTCTCGTATAGCCTGGCTCTGAGAGGAGCTTGGCCGGTGTATCAGAGTCTGCTGAGCCCTTGATGATCCATGTCCGCAGCGTAGCAGAGTACAAGCCACTCTACCACTCTGCAGTAGACCCCATGCTGCTCCGCATCACTGACTGGCCTCGCTCCTGTAGCCTGGAGCTGGGTTACTGACCTGTGGGAGGCACACTCCTGTACCTGCTGCTACACCAGCACTCCACTGCCAGCAGATCACAAAATTCTCTGGTGCAGGAGGTTATGCGCCCCTCCAGATTGGGCTGTTGCAGCAGTAAGGATGCATCAGAATATGGTATAAAATGCAATTCCAGGCTATAAATAATATAAATAAATGGGTATATACATGTAAATAACAAGGGCAGCTCTGTGGTCACTTCAGAGGGACATGGGTTTGGTTACCGGCTCCAATCCTTTCTGTTTGTTCTGGTTTCCTCCTGGTGATCCTCTTTCCCTCCACGTTCATTCAAGTCATTCAAGTCCGGTGGATCGGAGACCTGGATTGAACACTAAAAGGACAACTTTCTAAAATGCACAAAAATGTGCAACAGTAAAAGTTAAACAATTAGGATCAGCAAAATCCAGTGACAAAGCATTTAGCTAAGTAAGCTAAATAATAAGTGGCATAGTAAATATGTGAAGGACTAGTCCACAAAGGCCTACAACTAATTGAAGCTGCAAGTGATATATGGTGTTCTGTGCTTCCAACCACCTCTCATCAGTTTCTCTATCTTATCTTTTGCTGTCTCTTCTCAATTGTTCTACTGCCTCCTTGTATTTATCTCCTCCCCTCCGTTTTTTTGGTCTCTGTCCTTTTCTTCTATATCTTGACTAGCTTGTGTTGTACAAAAGATAAACACACACCCACACCCACACACACATGAAAGAAAAAATACAATATATAAAACTTAAAATGTTTAGCTAATGATGTGGGTCATTCCTTATTTATGTTATAATCTCCGTCCCACTCTCAACATTTTTTTCGGACTGGCTACCGTGAATGGAGACATCAACTTATAATAGGCATGCCTGACAAGGTTCAACAGCCCGGCCTCTCTTGTGTTAAATACTGTATTTGATATATTACATATAGCACGTGCTCATCCCTCCTCAGCTGCTAGCCTCCTAATCCCCTGCTGTCTCTTGCTTCATCTCATGCATATGGGTGCAAGCTGCTATAGTTGATATCTTTGTCTACTCATCCATGTTACAGGTCTTAAAGGGTTTTTTCAGTGCTGATTCTTAATGATCTATTAAAATACCATCAACAACAACATGAAATGCGGTTTCATTTACCCTTCACAGCGACCAAACCTGACATCTTGCACCAACCTCACCAACCTTCATGTTTTATTTCTGCGAATTTGTTGATAAAGGTTCTGATTCTAAGAGTGCATTAGCGACAGAGAATTGTCAATGATTTTTCATTATGTGTAACATTTTTTTCCCCCAGTACATTCCAAGGGAAGGGTGTCTAGATAGTTGGCACCCATTCAAATTACGCTTATGCCTCGTCTTGCGCTGTGGCCTTGTATTATCTTCTCTTTTTGCACCTACTTGCTCGCCTGTACTCTCCTTTATCTGCTACTCCTATCCCTTTTGTTATTTCCTCTCATTTCCTCCTCTCTCAGCTCTCTTTTATTCAGTCCTGGTCCTTGAACAAAGGATAAAGAGAGATGGTAACAAATGCAGAGGCACAGTTACCATTTGATATTTAAAGCGAGGGAGGATAGAACTTTCTATGTGACTTGGTGCAGGTGCGCTCACTATTCTTCAGCTGCCGCCTTTCTGTGCTGTTCCTATTTGTCCTGCCCACCTCCAACCCCCTTTACATTAAAAAAGGTGTAAAGAAAAAAGTATGTGGTGACACAATAGCACTCTCTCTCTTTCTCTGTCTCTCTTTCTCTTTCTCTCTCTCAATCACACACACACATACACACACACACACACGGTGTGCAGTGACATGAGGGTACTGGGGTACTGAGTATAACTTGACAAAGATTCATTCTATCACTGAATGTGTGTCAGCAGAGTAACTTACAAGGCTGAAATAAGAAAGCCATGTACCGAGCATTAAATGGGATGAAAGTGGGTGGTGTTGCAAACAAAGACTTAAAGGAAAAGTTCAGCCCAAAATGAAATTCAGCTATAAAGTTCTTAATCCCATGATGACTGAAACTCCATAAAAATTCAAATTCAAACCAAACAGGGTGCGTTACCCCCACATTAGACTCGACTCTGGAGACTTCTGTGGGAAACTTGGTTCAAATGTGTTAAGGAACAATTAGACTTTCCAGATATGGGTGGTACTTAAAACCGGAAATTGCATTTTTTCAAGCATAACATCCATTTGAAGCTGTTGATGCATTAGCTAGATAGCATTTGTGGCGCTGTCCGTTACTCAAAACCTTTTTGCTTCTATTTATGATGTATTAACTGCATGGACTAGTAGAAGTATTTATTTCTTAAGTAGGCTGGTTGCAGACATGACCAAACATGGGACTGCTGGCACATTACAGGATAATCTCACTGAGGAAAATATAGACTAGAGGGGGCGATCAGAGAGTGCATGCAGCATGTTTGACAGGGAAATGCTACAAGACCAATAAAGCATACAAACATTTCTCATCAGTTCAACCTTTCAGGGTCACAGAAGTTCAAAGGTCATGTGACCAATAGAAAAGTTATATATGACTTTATATTAATGTCTAATAGTCACCATACCCATATCTCATACCAGTTCACTGATATGGCCATTATAAATGTTTTCTATATAGTAGCATTGGGCTGAAACTTTGCCCTTACCCTGTAACCTTGACCTTTGACCGATTCATGTGAAAATCGAATCAGTTCTTCCTTCCCTGACCCTTAACACTTCCACCAAGTTTGGTCCAAATTGGATCAAAACTGTTTGGGTTATGCTGTACACACACACACACACACATACACACAGATGGACAGGAGCAAAAACAATACCCCCACTTGTGCTACTGTGTGTGTGGGTGTAATAATAAAATGAATACCGGATTTTTGGAGCTACACTGCAATTGTTTGGCTATAAAGTGCTTAGATATGATGCAGTTTGAGGGCTTCAGTAGTTTAAAAGGAGGTTGAGATGGACCTAGAGGGGCTGACCTGCTTTGTGTTCGGTTTGGCTGATACGGGGAGAGGAGTTAATAACTAAATATTTAATTTGCCTGAACTATTCCTTTAAGCGCTACATAGAAAGCCAATTACAAAGACAATTAATGTCCAGGAGGCAAAATGCCCTCTAAGGTTCAATCACTGCATACATTTGAATCAAGGCACATGACGGTAAAAGGCAGCACCTCAGGAGGAGAAAGACATGCAAATGCTGTTTTGTCCTAATCCTGATGGGAAGGGCAAATAAAGCAAGATTTTGAATAAACTTGTGTACAAGAAAAGATACACTCAGGATCCTCAGTGCCCATATGAAAATCTGTACAGGAATAGCCAAGGAACAGCCACACTTCCAAGTTTATTAGGAGTGCAAGAGAATCACTGAAAGTCATGTTCTCTTCAGCATGACTGGATTATGCATTACCTTCAACCAGTGGAGGAATACTTCTCTTAAGCTTCAATTAAACTTCAATTAACTGTCTCTCAAACTTAAACTCCAATTAAAAGTTAACTTGACACTTGATGTTGTTCAATTTTCAAAATAGGACGTTTTAAAGTAGATACAGGGAAATAGGAGAATTCCTTGGAGGAAAAAAAAGGGCTAGACTCAACCTTGTTTAGTTTTATGATAATGAAGAAATTTTATGGCATTATCAGCTCAGCAAGGAGTCTGTCTTAGAGCTTAACAGAAAGGTTGGACCAGCTATCAAACACGGCAGTGACAGAAATGCAACTCAACTCAACTGTGAGCCAAAATGTCAGCAGAATGTCTGTAGTAATGACAAGCCCGGGGTAAGAGGGGTAAAAATAAAATGATAAAAATAGATGTGCTGAAGATGCCTGTAAATGTAGTGATAAAATGTCATGTGAGATCTGATTAAAATAAAGGTGATTTGACAGAATCAGAGCCAACACCACGTTCACTACCAGTCCTCATTTATCACTTAAGGAGCAAATTTTCAATTTATCAGCAACCTCTAGTCCCTAGAGGGGTGGAAGTCACAAGATTGAACTCAGCGAAGTAGGGCTGATGAAAGGGCAGATGAATTGAACAAGAGTAATAAATTGTGAGGTGAACTGATAAATAGGTGATTTGGTTAAATTAAAAAAACCTTTCATTCATCGCTTTCGCTACAAAACTGCCATTAAGGTTTTTTATTATTATTATTGACTAATATTTGTTCCTTCTACCCATTTATTATTAAATGGAAACATTTTTTGTTGCTTCTGCTGTCGTATGTCAGTCTAAAACCTGAAAATTATTTTATTCTTAACTGTTCCTGTCGATAATAGACTTAACTTGTGAAGCAATTTGTGACTCTGTCTGTGAAGGGTGCTATATAAATAAAATAACAGAAAAAAAATTTAACTTCAATATTTGTCAGTAGCCATGTTTTTTCACTGACACTTAGGTAACAGACAAAAATACTCCCACTACATGATAAACAACATAATGGCCGGGCTGCGCTAATTAACAAATACATGTTCATTATTATAACTAGTAATGAATAAAATAAAATTTTGAAATCACCAGTTATTTAAATTTGAGTGTATCACTTCATTATCTATTCATATGCAATTTCATCACACTGTTCTTCGGTTCCCATTCATTTTTATCACCTCTGAATTTATCAGTTCATTTTATTACTTCCACCACAGGGCTTGCCTTAAATTATAAATGAAAATTCTGTTGTTGATAAATGATGAAGTGGCTGTTTTCATCAAATCACTTGACAATTTATCACCCAGTTTTAATTCACATATATTTCCCTTTTTTTTCAGATGCATTTTATCATTCAATGTTTGCCCTCTCTGCATACAGTGTAGAGTACATCCAATTTGAACCAACAGGGCAAACAGCAGCTGGTTTCTACATACAGGCTGCATTTCTAGGAGTGCAGGGTGCTTGATTGCACCCATATTGCACCTGGAACCCTGGTGGACCGTGATGGATCGATTACCTGTCCGGGGTGTCTCCCTGCCTTTTCCAAAATCTATGCTGGGATAGGCTCCAGCCCCCCTATGACCCTGAAACGGAATAAGCAGGTAAAGAAAATGAAGAAACTAATGAATAAACCCTGGTGTAGAGAGTGGGGGATTCATTTGGACGGGCTGCTGCTCGATCGGTGTGCAAGCGATGCGATGACAAATCTGAAACATTGTAGTGCAATGGCCAGGGTCAACATATGACAGCGAGCAGGGGGATAATCACTATCCATGCCATGCCTGCCTTATGACTCCCCTTTTAAACTCCTAAACGCCGGCAGAGAGAAGGTAAACACCTGCCAGGTTGCAGTAACCGAGAGTCTTTGGAGCGTGGAAAAAGAGATCCCCTCAAAGATGGGCTATACACACAAAACCCAGCATCAGCATGGTTATCATTATTGCACTTGCAGTTCTCCAAACTTTGGAAAGAGTCAAGGTGATAAGCTTAATGAGGGAGCTGAGGAGGACCCACATGAGGACAGAGAGGATGGCCAGGAGCACAATGCCAATGCAAATGGGAATGCTGTCAGGCAAACCTTTATAGAAAACTATTTTGCCACCTAATTATGGTGTATACGATGTACCATTGTAGGGAAAAAGCTATATTTACATTCTAATAAACCACAAATGCTGTAGCTTCTCTTCAATGGCAACTTGCAGTCTGTGGCAGAATTGGAAAGTTTTTTGAGAAAGAAAAAATGAATATTTATTGTACAATATCATTATGTAAAGATTAATGTATTATTATTTTTCATGTAAAGGCGATGGATTGCTATTTAAAAGCTTCTTCTATTTTCTTTTAATTAAGATCACAAACACATCCCTATTTTTTTCTTTTTTTAAACTAAATATCGATTTAAAAAATGTGCTTCTTAGTAGGCTGTGACAGAGCCTTAATTTGATCCATTACAGTCGTATCCCTAAAATGCACCATTATGTCATACCCCTGGCATGCACAGGTTGGCCAATCACCAGCTATCATATGCATAGCTGTAACATTCCTCTGCATATGCCACAACAGATAATCTTGCCCCATAACAAAAGACAGACTGTACAAGTTTTTAACTGGACCATTTGAGCAAGTGCCTGTCAAAGAACCAGAAACACGGACTGATCAGCCAACAAATCCCTCTACAAGCTCTTCAACCGAAAACAGAAATGCCCATATCCCAGAGCCAACAAATGATGGAGAGGCTTTGGTGAGCAAGTGGCAGAAATGCTCAGCTGAGCTAACACCAGACAGGCAAAATGTTGAAGATATGACACCTCCTTTAAATAGAGATCTGGGTTTGCCAGGAGCAGGAGTTTGCTCAGCCCAGCCACAATGTATATGTCCATGATGGCTTTCAGTCATCCAGGTCATGGTACATCTACAACAACCGGTGGGTCAAAGGCAATTGGAGTTTCTGCGTAATCTCAAAGATGTTTCACTCCTTATCAAGAATCTTCCTCACTTCTAATGTGGGAGGAAGTTCCCCAGAATTTGAACCACTGCGGGCGATTCACACCTTGACTTCATGTGAGAATTGTCGACGGCCGTTAAGGTCACATGGCAGTCATGTGTCTAGGTGTGAAATGTTCCCAGAGGTTTAAACACCCTACCACATTAGAGCTGAGGAGGCCTCTCTGATGAGCAGCGAAGCGTCCTCGAGATTATGCAGAAACTCCAGTTCCGTTTGACTTAATACTTGTAGATGTGCCTGTAGATGTGCCACAATGAATTGTTAGTTCTGAGTTGCTATCTAATAGGTGCATGAACGCCCTGCTCAAGCTGATCAGAGATTTGCAGACCACACATGGCACATTCAAGCCCAGGTCATTTGTGGAGGCAAAAGGTATAAAATATACACAAGCAGAGATGATGATGATCCCCTGTGAGGACGAGAAACTGATTAAAATTCAAAACATACAGCAGAAAAAGCTGCATGCAGTTGGGGAAGACTTGATTATGCCTTGCACAATAGGGATAGTGTGCAATTATTTGGAGAGAGGAAATCCAGGTAATTATCAGCACATCACAGATATGTCTGTGAATAAAACAGTCCAGCGCTCTCCGCAGTTTTGTGCCAATGACTTCACAATCCAAACAGAAGAGCCCACAGATGAGTCAAAAATGTCACATCCACTGGCGTTTGTTTGCTTTGAATGGAAAAAAGGAAATAATAGAGGATTTGTTTTGCAAAGAACTCAGAAAAAACAACAAATGAAACACTGGCTGATTTTATAAGGTCAAATGGAATAAGCTGGACAAACTGCAGTGGAGTGTGCACAGACACAGCTGTGACCATGACAGGCGGACACTCTGCAGCAAGTCAAAGTGTAAAGGCTGTCACTCCCTGAGCCACTTTTCTGCACAGATATGTACTTGCTGCAAAGGACTTTTGGATACACCAGTGACCATGGCACATTGTGTTTAAGCAGCATCCAATGGTTACAAGGCAGACTGCAACAAAACGCCCATTCCCCCCGACCCCTCCCCTTTACAAATATGCCCAGCTGAAGCTGTGGTAGCTTGCGGAGTCAACATGTCCCTGATGCAGTAGATGTATCTAAAGTGTTCATCATTGGGCATTTTGTAATTCAAGTGTTGTGTCTTTGTGTCTCTGTATTCTGGCTTCAGAAAATCTAGCCCTGACAGGAGACTTTAGCCAGTCAGGGGTTACTTCTGAGAGGGGGTGTTCCTATAGCTGCTCTACAAATGCAGATGAGCGTGCATGTCTCTTCGGATGGTGAAAGCCTGGTTTAATGGTGGAAAATCCTGCATTAAAAAAATGCTATTCCAGCATTTGCAACAACTGCCTATACTGTAAAGTAACCCAAGAAAATGAAGACTTTATTTATCTAAAAGATAAGTCTAAAAGAGCATCAGACAATAAACACAATAGAAGGCGTGTCAGTTTCAGAGATGGAGAGATTTTTGTGATTGCTGTAAGATCTAAACGTGTTGTAGTGGTTGGTTAGATTTACTATGAAAGCATGTTGAATTTTGCAATAGTTTAGTGTTCCATTAACCCTAGCCAAAGGCTCGTGGTGCTGTGGCTAATACAATTTCAGGTTTATCTAGAGCCTCTAATCACAGTATGTCATCTCGCATCCCTGGAGGTTGCCTCTGGTCAAGCCAGAAGGCTCATGCAGGTATGAAGTGCGTGCTCATGCCTGTGCTCGTCTGGTGGGAGGGGCTTCAGCGAGAGAGGGGAGGGGGGTGAGCTGCAGAAGGAGGGCTGTCTCAAAATCTGTTTTTTTTTTTTTTTGCATTTTCTGAATAATTGTATACCCCTGATTTACGTGCAAGTGCAGGGTTAGGGAAAAAAAAATCAAGGGCAAATTTGACAACTTGATTTCAAAAAATACAATTCATTCTCCATTTGTTTTTGTTGTTTTTTTTTTCAAGAAGAAAGCTAAGAAAATATGTAAGATGTTGTTTTTGGAATATATTTTTTTCCTTCTCTAAATTTAAGAAATAATAGCTGCTTGAGAGATTGTTTTTGAATCTGGCTCATGGCTGCTGTCAAACACTCTGCTCATGTACACAGAGGTGAGGTGGTTGATTCAGTTGTAAACCTAAATTTCCCTCGGGATGAATAAAGTATCCGTCTATCTATCTATCTAACACCTTCTATTGAGTTAGTCCAGTCAGCTGAAACCGGCTAGAATTTCTTCACTGAGCCTGCGCTGCACCAAGAAGAGAGACAGTACAGTAAGAGATGATGCATGTCTGTACGATGCCGGGTGTGTTTGAGAGCTCCTTCCCTGTGCTCGCAGAAGAGCGAGCAGCTTTTACGAGTAGATTAGTAACCCTTTCTCTGAGAACACTGAGGCAAACTTCTAGCCACTGTCGTGCTCACACTCTTAGCCAGGCTCAGAGACATAATCTGATTCCACTCTGACAACTCATTTGAAAGAAATGGCACCGGAGACATTCTGGTCTGAGTGCTGTGTTGAGTACCAAACATATCATCATGCAGCCAAGAAAGTGCTCATACCATTCAGCATCATGGAGAGCTGCCTCCTCAGCCGCAACAGCCCCCCCCAAAAAAACAAAATCCAGATCCAGACCGATCACTGAGGATGACTTGCATGTTGCCTTGTCAAAAATAGCTCCAACACATTGATGATATAATTAGCAGGCACCAGCTGCAGTCCACACAGTGGCTTCTGCAATTATGCTCTGCAAATTTTGGTGTGAAAGAGTCAAATGCCAAGTTTCAAGAAACGTTTTGTTTTTTGATTATCGAGAAATCCTGATTTATTTTATGTTACATTAAAGTGATAATGACATAAAGTGATAAGCACTAGCTGTGTTTTTCTCATTCATTTTTGTATCATAGTAAAAATGGAAGAAAAGAAAAGTCAACAAATAAGAACTTTTATTTTGCTACATATTAAGGCTGCAGTGTATTTTGATTCACTTTTGTCTTATTTTTTAAAAGCAAAACATCTTTATCTGGCACTTGCAATAAGTGCTTTGAAAAAAAAAATCATTGCATATATAAAGGCTGTTTTTGAGATCATGCACTTCTGTCTTTACTGCAGTGAAAACAGTGGGTGGGGGAACACCATGCCTTCTGTAGGGAAGCCCTTGAATACTTTCTTGGACATAGGGGTGTCTGAGAACCACTGACCTGTGTGAGAGGCTCTTGGTGTGTTCTTTACAGGCTGAAGCACAGAGCTCGCAGACAAGGCGGACATCTTTCGAATCACTGGAAGAAAGCTGACTTTACTGTACAGAGCCCATGAACCTGAACAGATCCAACTGGCCAATTTCACTGTCTTTACCCCAGGAGCACATTAAACCAGCCCAACTTGTGGAACAGGCCAACTTGGCGTAACTTGGAGACATCAAGGGGAAAATCTTGACGTTTTTTTCTCATTAGTAGCACTAACTTCATAAGATTTAAAACATCTTCGGTTATTTTGACGCTTCACATCATTCTTTTCCTTCCTCGGTAGGTTATGTTGGTGTGTCAAAGAGTGTTTACTCTTGTTAGTGCTGGTATGATGTCAACAACAATGATGCTAATGATGTTGATGGTGCTGATGATTATGATGGGTAATAGCCTGCTGGCACCTCCACTAACTATAATATTGAACTTACTTCTATGGGGTAAAAACTGCTGTATCCTGCTGTAGTCTAATGCTACTGTAGGCATAACATTGCCTTTAGTTTTGGGAGTAAACCTCAAAATTTATGGGTAATACCCTACAGCTATTATGTCATAGGTATGAGTTTGCAGGATCATTTAACTGCTTCTCCCAGTCAGTTAGCCTTGACCTGGTTCAGGACACCATCATCACTGTACAGGCTGTGGAGAAGCTCGATTTGCCTGTGGGATGAAACTGTTAACTCTCTGCTATCAGGTCAGCATCGTACTGTGACAGAGGCCCTTCTGCCATAATGAATATCCACCGTCTAACACCTATAAGCTCCTTTCGCACATTTTCATGTTCTTCTAACAGGCTTTGAGTTGAAATATATCACTTGCCTCTTTCACTCTTGCTGATCCATTAAAAACCTCTGGCAGCTGCCCAGCGATGCACAGTTTTCCTCGACAGTAATATCTGTGTTTTTTTGTCCTCCAAACTGAACCAAAATGATCCCTTAATGCAGCTGTATTTTTTGTTATCAAAAGAAGAGAAATTTGAACTTTTCTCCAGGACAGTTTTTTGGGGGAAGGTGATTTTAGTTTGCCGGGCTAAATTATTAAGATGACACACCAGAGTGAGGCAACGATGTAACAGTTGCCCAGAAGATCAATCAAAATATCATTTTTTGAATTCAAATTTAATAGCACTGGAGTAGCCTGGGGCTTCCCGTCCTTTTTGAAATGGGGATTACTCATTTTCACATGGTTTTAGAAAAATATAAAAAAGAAATAAAAAAAAATGAAACGGACTGTCAACGCATTGCACATAGAGGTGAATAATGTTTTCTGGACATGCTACTAGCAAATAAACACACAACTCAATTTGCTGCTGCCACACCTTGTCATCTCTTGTCACTTTGCCTCTGCTCTTGCTAGGGCGAGATGTATCTCCCCCTCTCCTCTGTGCATCTCTCTGCCTCATATTTCTGCTTTAAATGGAGATGAGTAGAAATCAAGCTTCCATGCAACATTTCATTCCTGCAGATCAAAGAAAAACATTACCGTACAGGAGTGGAAGAGGGGTGGTGTTGCATTTCGCTGGCAGAGCTCACTATACCTCTGATTCGCATACTTGGCTCTCTATCACTTAAATAATTAACTGAAAGAACAAAGAGCATGTGGTAATTGGTGCTAATTAAACTCAATTATTTTTGAATGAAGTCCTTTTAATGAAGCAGTAATACAAGAATACAATAACCCCACTTGATCTCAGAAGCAAACTGTGGTGAACAAACCTCTGGAAAAAAAAGAGGCCACTGCTTTTGGACGTGTTTCCGGAAATATCGGAATTATTCATTCAGCTCAGAGGAACAGCCCAACAAAGTGGTACATGACTGGGAATGTCGGAATGTTTTGTGATAACTAGTTGGATCCTGGATTTGATTTTCAGGTGTGCCGACTATGGAAGCAGTGTCATTGTAAAAGTGATGCATTTTATAACTATGGTTTCACATTCACCATATATAATTAATATTTATTAGATACACATTTTAACCTTTAACCATTTATTACAAGGCACACATTTTCCCACATGACCAAAACCACTTAAATGTCCAAAACACTTAAAGCCAGACATTGTCATTTAAGAGAAGTAGTCCACACGAAAAGCAAAGCAAACGCTGGTGAAAGATAAGAGATCCTGCAAGATTTTACCTAGCTAAGAAAATCAGTTGAACGTTATGGTTTGAATTAACTGCTTGCAGTGGTTTGCTTTCATTATGAAATTCCCAGCCACAAACATCTTGCTGAAACTGTTATTCCACGCTTGCAACTTGGAAGGCAGTGAGAAATTAACAGGCCAGCTTAAAGATCTCACTATAATGTTTTGCCTTGACAGCTGCACTTCACAATCCTATATTAGTCATTCTATTTAATTGATTTGTGACTGAAAGCTGCGGAGGGCTTATTTGCCTTTTGAAAAGAGAGATCTCATTTAAATAGACCAGAACACTTCGGTTGACTACGGCTTGTTCTTTACATTGTGTTCAGTAAATTAACTTGTTCCTCAGCAATGAGGCGTTGCACTCGTTGAGCTTTACTCTTTTACACTTTGGCATACCCAGAACGTTTGCAGCTGTGCAGTCTTTTTTCTCATTGCGAGAAATCTGACAACGCGCCAGGTAGGTTACAGATAAACTGATGCATTGAAGTGAGAACACTGTAGACTTAACTGACAAAAAAACAAGGAATAAGCTGGTTAATAAGATAATAAGATTGTTGGGTCAACATTATTCTCATCATCAGACCCACAATGAGGTTCCTTTAGATGGCCGAACTCCCTTTCCACCAGCATATGAACACACCAGGGAATTTGCAGCCTTTTCAAATGAACATGTGCAACCTTAAAGAATCTTGGACAAAAATAAATTTGGGCAGGATGTTCACACTAACATATTTTCTATCTCAAGCAAGTTTCAAGTCTGTGCGTGTTAATCTTTGCACCCTAAGAAAATATTTTTTGCTCAGCTGTGCCATTGTTATTGCAGGATGCTACTAATATTAGGCCTATAAGCTGTTAATTTGTTATAAGTGTGGCTAAGCTTTGCCGGCAGTTTGTTGATAAATTTAGACCTAAATTTGGTATAGCTGTTGTTGTCTTCAGCATTGTGCCCTCTAAATATATGTACACAGAGCTGAACCTAACCTTACCTAGCAAAGCCACATAAAAGAGAATAACGTATTGCCTGTCAGCTCCATTTATGATGATCATTTGGCTTTTCGACCAAAACCTTTATAATGCACATAAATGGTTGGTTAGGGTGGTCTGTTTTGATGTGCCACAGCAAAATGAGATAAGAATATATAACGAGAATCTATGGCTCACAAGCCTCGGAGTGTAACCCTTTCAGCTCCGCCGCCCATTGCTGTCTGCCTCACTTAAAGCCGTGCACATCCACTCTGCGGTGGATGGTGGAAACGGTTTCTGTCTTTGTCTTGCCCCAGATCTGTCATTCATCTTTTCGTCTGTAGGGGGTGTCATTTTGCATACAGCTCACATCTTCTGCCGTTAACGCGATTTAACCTCTCTCTTTCTCCCTGGGCATGAATAGCATTAATCTCAAGGGGCTGATATACTTTATTTTCCATGAAACAAGCCATTGAATAGATGTCATTGTGTGCACATTCAGAACTGCAATTACAAGCAACCTCATTCATTTGTAAATCAACCCCAGAGCAAGAATCAATCAGAATCAATGTTTGAACATGGTCTACGCACTACTGGGCCTTGGTTGTGCTTGATAAACTGTCTGCTGTGGCCTAACTGAATGCATTGTGAGAATTAGTCTCCTGTTTCACTGGGTGGATCCACTTGCATCTACAAGTATTTATGATTGCAACACTTGAGTACATCATCCGCATTCCTACATGAATTCTAACTAAATATTAATACCTTAAAGCTCGCTCCACGAACAGCATTTTTAGATGGCTAAATTTATTGTGATCCCAGCTGTTACAGAGTTCAGTTGAACCAAGAAGAAACAGTCCCTCCTCCAAAAATTTAATTTGTGAGCAACTTCAAGACGGTGGATAGCCTCCTCCAAATCAAAGAGGGAATCGAATTTGTCGCCGACACTGATTACTGACACTGGCTGGTCCGATGGCATGCCCGCTGCTGCAGCCGGAAATTACACAACGCCGGCAAAATAGCAATCCAATGATTGGAGCCGGTACAGGCAACATATCCACTTCCAAAACGCAATCATCAAAAAGAATGGCAAGAAAGGGTGACTGGTCTAAGTTATGTTGTGGAAACAAATCATAGTTTGGCCACAAATCACGCGCAACCCAGCTGCACTGGGTACTTGAAGTGGAACACCAATTAACTTTAATTTTATTCACAATAACGTGAGACTTGGAGGGTTTTTTTGGGGGGGGGAGCTGTGGACTTGGCTCTTGGCTTTCCCTCTCCTTCCAGCCTTGTACCTGCTTCTTGAAGATCTCTTAGAAGAGAACCAGCTGCTGTTCCTCATTAAGCTCAGCCAGGAGCTCTGGCTCAGTGCACCTGTCCTGAAGAATTTGCTGCATCATCCTAACCAATGCTCAGGGCAACTTTCTGGATGCTTTTTGTGTCTGATAAACCTCTCTAGCAGCTCAAAACAACTCGTAAGCTGGGATAAGACACTCCCTTGGGGTTCGACCATGTTGTGATGCTGCAGAGTTGAGGAGTAAACAGCACAGGTACCATCATGGTATTATTGGATTAACGGTGAGAAGATATAACCAATACTGTGTACACATATAACTGTACGCATATAACTGTTCAACCCTCCTTTTCTCGGACAATTGTCCTTTATGCTTTTTTTTTTTTTCAAGTGCTGTAATTTTTACAACCAGTTAGCGCAGAAATTCTTCTGCCTTTCAGTGCTGGATTGTGGCATGCTTATATATTGTGTCCTGTGCCCTTGAATCTCTGCAAATACTCAATTACCACTTTGCAGAATGGCAGTCTCTCTTATACAGAAATCCTTCATCTATACCTTGTTTTTGCCCAGTAGTCATACGTTGCATTTTGCCGTAATGCCCTTTTACTTCACTCAGATCACTTTGTGTCCTTTATTTCCCTGTCCTGCCTCCTTAATCCTTCTCATTCCTCCCCTCTAGCTCTCCATGTCACATTTATCTGTCTGCCCCCCCCTCGCTCCCTCTCGCCCGTATCCCCCTTTGTCTCCTCTAGTGGTTTTTGTGACAGAGGCAACAACACCTGTATTTGACGCACCCATAAGAGTTAGTGTATGAGTGTTTGTGTTGTGTTGTGTCCCTGTATGTGCACTGTTTGTGTGTGTGTGTGTGTGTGTGTGTGTGGATGTGCAATGTCTGTTTTCTGACCTGCCCCTCTTGCCAGCCCTCTTCATCCATCATGTAACATTATCTCATCTTACTGCCACAGGGATAGCATCTCGCTCTCGCTCTCTCTCTCTCACACACACACACACGCGCGCACACGCGCACGCGCACACACACAAAGATACAGCTAGATACAGACTTAGATCTAGACACACAAATCCCTCTATGTCGGCCTTGACATTTCTTGACTCGGGGAACATAAACACACTTCAGGTAACACAAGATAACATTCATCTCTCTGTTCCTTCTGACTGAAGCCCATCCAATTTCATCCATGTTATTCAAATCAAAGGCAGTTAGAAGATGGTTAATAAAAAAGGTAACACTCGGTTACTTTTGCCTTTTTGTTTTTTCAAATGTATTCAGATATAATGTAGTAAGGGAGCTGTAAGTCTGGGAAACGGTAAGCCTGTGAAGGAATTGGAGCTGATTGGGGAATTGATTGTGTGGGGCATGAGAGAGGGAGAAATAAGGGAGAGATGTGGTGCACGGTGCAGCACGCTCCGGAAGGGAGGGTGCTGTTTGTGACTTTTAGTGTCACAAACGGTGAAGATAGGAAGACAGGCGTTCAGCTCGCCGCCGCATGCTGCTTCAAGGCTCAGTCCCTCAGTCGCTTCAGCTTAGACCCCCCTACTCCCCCCACCTCCTCCACCCTCCCTCACCACCATAAGCTGAAGGCACTGTCCAGTGCCCCGGGGGGTTATTTTTAGCCTCTGCTGGAAGCCCACTTATAGATATCACGGGTGCAACCAGAAAGCAGCAAGGACATAAACTTAAGCTTTAGCGATTCATCCCAATTATTCACATCTGCAGCCAAATCAAATAACTTGGACCACCGACGCCCCAAACCTGTAAACATTTCGGGTATGAAAACTGTGAGTAGTTACAACATTAGAGGAAAAAGCTGGTCGGTCATCACGGTTTTCGACAGCCCCAAAACCAGCTAACACACCCTGAGGGGGTGGATTATTTTCAGCCTCGGACATAATGGCCCGCTATATTGAGGGGGGGCAGCACAATCCCACTGCTGCCGCCATTGTAATATTTTGCTTGGTGGGGAATGTTCTCACCAGAGGTAGCAGACCCCCGGTAAGAACACTCGTTTATCCCGGGTAAGAGGCTGGAAAATAACTGCCACATCACCGAGGACTAAAATATCAGTTCATCTTTATTTGATCATTCACAATATTTAAAACAAGCCCTTGGTTGAGGTCGACTATGGCAGGGCAGTACCAGGTGTCAGGGATGAAGCTATTGGTTTCACTTTATCAGTTCGCTGCAAACACCACAATATCAACTCGGTTAGAGTTCAAATGCACATGGCACAATTCTCAATTTCACCCTCAGGCACCACAGTGCTTTTCCATAACACCTGTTCCTCCCCCCACTACCTCTGACATCCCAGAATGGACTATTAAAACGACTAACATTTAAAAAAAATCAAAACAGGGTAGCACATGACTATGAGATTTTTACTGACAAAATGCATCATCCTTCCAGCAGCACCTGACACATCACCTGAAGGATCACCTCTGATGTAAACACACAGCCACAGCCCTCTGTGGATTTGTCCATGCTCCATTTGACACTGTTCACAAATGCTTAAAACCTATAAATAAGACTTGTGTGTAATTGTTTTCGAGTCTTGAAAATATGCCAGCATGGACTCAAGGGAACTCAAGAACTCCCACGACTCAGTTTTTGCCTTGGGAGATGGCTGAACTGCCAACATGACCGGAGTTTTTATTTATTTATTTATTTATTTATTTATTTATTTACTGCCATTTCATTTTTGTCTTAGATGCCCTTTTCAGATTGAAATACCAAAATGGGGTTTCCAGCAGGACACCACTAAGACTGATCATTTGAGAGGCTATAAGTCATAGGGGGCATGTAACCTGCCTGAAGGGCATTTACAGTAGCCCACACTGTCTCCACGATATGGAAGCTACTAATCCCAAATGCTTTCCCATCTTCAGAAGCTTACACTGGTCAGCACTGATCATTAAAGACCACATGCATATTTTCATCCTCCCTATTATATCTGAAATCTATAATCTTCTGCATATTGATGCCCCATGGCAGTGGGGAAGCATCTCATGTCTCAGAAAAAATAATCAACCCACCAGGTGATGCATTGAAAGTAAGATAGAGTGCTATGAAATAAATATCTTGATATGACAACGGGATCATGCTAACTAGCGCCGTGCTTTACACTCAGATTATTTTCTGTGTAGCGTTATCTAATCTCTCTGTATTTGTGTGGACCTGAGATTGCAGCCGGAGTGTCTGTGATTGATTGATCTGGTTAATAGTGTAACAGCTCTGTTTCGGGCAGATTTCATTGCCACTGTTAACCAGGACGACCAGGTGTGACCTGACAAACGGATTGATACTGTAAACATTTCTCAGTAGCAAAGTATGGATAGCATTTTACCATATTCACATGAATATCACAACATAAAATACATAAATAAATAAATAAATAAATAAAATAAAAAATATGGCTTTCAACTTCAAATCAGAAGGGACTTTCTTCTCTTATCAAGTGTGCACAGATAAAATGTTAAGCTCCTTTGAATGAAAAAGAAAATCTGATAGATGCCAAACGGCACTGAGGAGTATCTATTAGGGTCAGTAAACACAATTTTAAATCAAGCCCTACGCCTGTTTCACTCAAACCCTCAGTGATTGTTTATCCAAATTATTCTCAAGATATCTCTTCACTTTCAGCAGGGCCTGTCCAGAAGTTGTGCCCGTAGAAACTTTTGCCCCTGCCTCTTTGAAAGTCCACGCACACTGCTGCTTTGCAGTTTGACATACACTGTGCTATGGGATACCAAACATCCCATTGCTATATCAGATACCAACTTCAGAAAACTGACACAAAGTTCAAAATAGTTTTCATACCGTGTAGATGTCATGAAGCGCCTCTCTAGCTGCTGAGATAAATGGTGGTTAATGTTGAGTGACACGAAAGATTGAAGTTAGTTCGGCTTAGTTGATTGTTTTTCTCTGTAAAACCTCTGTGTGACATTCATTCACCCTCCCACAACACACAAATACACCCAAGCACTCCACCTCTTCTCAGTTTGCCCTTGTGAACCCACTGGTCTTATTGCAAATCTTCGTGGT
Source organism: Holocentrus rufus (assembly GCA_900302615.1). Lineage (NCBI taxonomy): Eukaryota > Metazoa > Chordata > Actinopteri > Holocentriformes > Holocentridae > Holocentrus > Holocentrus rufus. The sequence goes on along the minus strand of OMLF01026895.1, from coordinate 31,362 downwards.
ACCATGACCACATTATTGTTCTTCACCCTTCACAATACCAGTCGCCGCCACACACACACACACACATAATGACCTGCACACCAACCAGCCAACGAATGGAGAGAGCAGAGAGAAAGAGAGCAAGAAAGAGAGTGAGTGTGCCTCAGACCTGAGTATGCAATCAATTAAAGGCCTAATAGATATTCCCTTGGCCTCTATGTGTCAAGGAGAAAGAAAACTTATTTTCGCAACCCTGAAAGCTTGATTAAATGTTCCACCCGATGACATTAGGGAAAAGCTGAGGTGGTTATTTTTGTGTGGCCATAAAATAAACAGCCATTATCCCACCAGTGTAATAATCATGTTCAACAGAAATGCTCATTACAAAATGTAATTAATGAACAACCAAATCCTGCCAAGCCCCACTCTGATGGATTTTGGGGTTGATTTCCCCATGCTGATCCATGGTGGGCAAATTTGACTGAGATAAGGCTAATGAACTGCTTTGCTTTCCACCACTGAAAAACCCAGAACACACACTGTTTGAGAGTTTAATACTATTTTGACAGCAGGGGAAGGAATTCAAGTTTGCTATAATGTGTCCCTTTGTATGTGTTAGTTCCTTGTTCAAGTATGTATGTGTGCATGTGTGTGTGTGTGTGTGTGTGTGTATCTACAGTATGCATGTTGGGGAGTTGGTGTACATACTGTCTGTAGCTCAGAGTGCATTTAGCTGCAGTTAATGATGGTACCTCCAGTTTCAGTTCCACTTCACCCTCCATACTGTTTTTAAAACTGCAATGCAGTGAGTATAGAAAGGGACTGGGAGGAGTTGGGAGGGGTGTCTATCAAATTATCTAATTACAATGGGATTAATTAAAGTGCAACACCACAAAACATCAAACAGTGTTCACCTACTTTTGATTTTTGAAAGAGAAGTGTCGAGTGTTGTCAAGTCCTGTTCCTGTCCATACACACACAGCCTGGGTACTCTCCATATATTGTACTGCAACACAATACCATAGTTACTCAAATAAAAGTCAGTACTCACTTAAAAGTCAGGTTTCTAGTAAAGGCAGGGCCGGTGGTTGACACAAACAAAGAAATGCTGATCCCAAATATATGCTGGGAATAAAACAAGAAGAAAAAAACAGGAGAGGGGAGAAAAAAAAGGATGGGGAGAGGGGGAAAATAAGTGCCCTGAGTGTGAGTGCTTTCCCCCTCTCCCGGTCAAAATTTTTTGGGGTGTTCCAAAAATGGAAGAAGATCAGAAAATAAGTATGCTTCATACAAAAATATGAGAAAACATACTTATATCACAGGGGGAATTAGAAGTAAAGGCCTGTCTATAATAAAAACCTGCTTCCAATGAAGGCCTGGTACCCTCTGCAGTTGAGGTAAATAAAGGCCCCAGCCACTATTTGAAGAAATACGGTATTACACAATAAATCTACATGTTTGATTGATTGTGTAACGTTAAAGCAGTACAACAATGGTATACATATTTGTTTTTTCATCATGGGACTCATCAGCTCTCTGAGGATCCCAGGGTAGCCCTGGTATAGATCTTACCTTTTCCCGCCGTGCTTCGAAGCGTGTCCCCATGAGGGACATCATTTACAATTCAGTAGTTCAAATTAATTGTTTGTTTTATCTACTTACATTTGCTTGCAGGATTTAAGTTGTGAATTCTAATTTGATAATAGAATGAACTCTTTTCACAAGGGCAATTTTTTCCTTTATTGTGTCGGAGACTTGAAATGATTAGACAGTTAATAAAATTTAAGTCTCAAGTGTGATAGGAGAGTAAATAGGAACGCTGGTTTATTCTGTGACAGCCTTCGAGTGCTACAAGATAACAGAATTTGACTGCAAGGAATAATTTCTGATAACACATCTACAACAGCACTACTGCTTGATCACATCAAGTAAAATGCTGAATGTCAGCATGTTAATTAGGCAAGTTAATTAGGCACTGACTATCAACACTGACCTATGATATATACTTTTTTAAGATTACTTTTTGGCATTCTTGCCTTTATTAGTCTACTGATTAGAAGCAGGAAAGATTGGGGACAGACACAGCAGATGTCATGCAACCACAGTCTTAAACTTTTCGGATGTGATTAAACAGGACCAGACTCTTGTCTTCAACCACTGCTATAAAAGTAAACAAATAACATTAACGAGAGCTTATTCTGACAGGCAATCTGAAATAAATTATTGAAAATCAGTAATATTAGTTTGATTGGCTTGTTTTGGCTAATTAAATATTTAGGCAAGTGTCTGTTGGTTAGCGTCAATACTCTTAAACTGCACCAACATCTGTTACTGCTAAGCAGTTGACAGCGCAAAGACGAGTCTGCATGCAATTTTTTATCCTTGAGACCCCATGAAGAGTGCGACGCAATCACATGTACCACATGCACAGCCAAAATACACCTGGCAACATGAAATACAGGAAGACGAGACAAACTGGTTTGTCCGTCCTACTGAGACAAATGTCAACCTTTTATTGTTGGAGTCATTCAGAGACATTCACACCACAATAATGAGGGTTAAAGATCAAATTGGCTAAAGATCAAATGTTGAGGTTTCTGCCATAAAAATACCTTGATAAAGTTCTCAGTCACTTGCTGAGTGAATTTTCAGCAGTCTTGAGCGAACCAGCTTACATTATATGAAAGGTGAACTACCTTAAGAACTCTCTGAAGTTTTTTTTTTTTTTTTGAAAAGGATAGAGGATTACAAGATTATGATGATAAGACAGTTTGCTGCAGTCAGACGCCTCAAAATCTTTTTTTTTTTCCTCAGCAAGCTGGGCTGGACCCACTTATATAATATGAATGGTGAACTATCTTAAGAACTCTCCAAGGCAAAGTTTTTTTTCCTAAAGAGGGTGGAAGATTACAAGATCATGATGATAAGATTCTTGCAGCAGTCAAGAGCGAGCTTAAGCAAAGTCAAGATCATTAGTGTAATGAATGAACATCATCTACATCAGAATGTCGCTTCTTGTGAGCCTTTTCCTCCTTCCACAATCAGCGAGGACTCAGAGCCCAATTCCTCCAATTCACTCCCACTCTGAACGGTTGAGTGTGCCTGACGGGAGCCAGCGGTGTTATTCGTGCCTTTGGATGCCACAGAGCTCTGATAAAGTGCCCAGTCATAATCGTGATGACACAGAAAAGAGTCAACTCTTAAAAAGCACATGCAGCTCTCTCTAATTACGTCTGCAATTTACCAATACCTGTCATGCAAATGGGGACGCTGCAATTTTGATGCTCTGGATTGGCCTCATTTGCAGTGGAAACGCTTTTGGCTGTAAAAATAAAGAGGGTCCTTTCACAGCATCTAGGGGCTTGTCAACCAGAAGTATTAACTGGAGTTGCTCGTGCACATATGTAGAGGACTGAGAAGGCTTCCATGGGTGAATAAATGGCAGGACTTGCTCATGTATTTTCAGGGGTTGGGTTTTACTCCTGCACTGTTTGGTCTTTTTTAATTAAACCACCGTGCCTTTACTTTGTTTAGAGAGTTGAGAACAAATCAAAATATATGTATTTCATATTGTGTATTTGAAAGCAGATGTTGACAGTTGTTAGTGTTACCAAAATAAGTTAGTGGCAAACATGGAGTAACGATGAGGTAAGTTGTCAAGTCCTGTTCCCTTCCATGCACACACAGCCAGGCTCTTTGTATATAGAGTCAACGTTGGCTGTTGGTTGTTTTGAGCATGACTCGTAGTTGTTGCCCTTGTTTAGAATCAAACGAGTGTGAACTTAATGGGATTAAGCACTAAAATGTGGAGCAGCAACCATATTTAGCTCTAACATGAATGGGGACATGTGGGATCATTATGATAACCACAGAAAGTGCACTGCCATTGTCCTACACAGAGCTCTACATCACACAGACAGAAAGCTCCGCCTCGTAACAGTAACCAGTTCTTTACTAGCAGTTTGATTCCCAACAAAACTCTCTGTGGATTATGCCACTTATACATGTCATTGTTTTGGAAAAGAGCTGTTGTTGTTCAGTTTTTCACGTACACATTTTTGACAGTTTGAACAGAAGACTCATTGAGCTCCAATGTATTGTTGCACTGAAAGACAGGTGAGATTGCACACCATATGTTGCTGGTGTCTCCTGTACAAACTGTATGATCTTGGATGTAGTTCTGAAACAATTAGTGCAATAATTGATTACTTGAACAGAGAATTTATTAATTTGATAACTGATAGCTGATATATTTTGTCATTTATGGAGTAAAAATACCAAATATGTGCTGGTTAGTTTCACAAATGATAAGGTTTGCTTGCATTTCTGTTTCATATCATTATGAAATTAATACTTTGATTTTTTGGGGGTCAGACTAAGTAAGCAATTTTAAGACAAGCCTTTGGGTTGTGCTAACATGATGGGCTATTTATGACATCATATATTTACAAGTAAATAAGGTCATTTATTTAGACTGGCCAGTGTTAATATTCAGCTAAGCATCAACTTTGTATCAGTTGTGTTTCACAGTTGTGTCGTCACATCAACCTGGCCAGTGTAAATACTCTTTTTGTATCAATAGACTATCAGTTTACTATTAACTTCTATCAGCCTCTATCAGTTAAGGTTAGGGTTAAGAGTTAGGTTCATACTAAGTTAAATATTAGCATTGGATGGTCCAACTAAAGTATTACCGAAAGCAATCCTCATTTGCAGGCCTGCAGGGATGTTACCTCTTACAAGTCACTATCTGGAATAATGTTAGAGGAAGCAAGAGATAGCAGCGACCAATGCTTCATCGAACAATTAATTTGTGATAAGCTAACAACAGCTTGGTGCTTTCAGAAGACATGGCAATCACATCACATTTTTTCAGTCTGTGCCTTCAATCATAGAAAACCGCACATCTGGCACAGCAACATACTTAAGGCTACATTCAGTTACAGGCACAGAACTCACAAGACTAGGCTAAAGAGCAATGGAACTCAGAGAAAATAAAAAAGGTAGGCCAGTGTCACGGATGGGTATTGGACCCATGTGCAGAAACACAGGCAGAGGCAGAATTCTTCCAAAAACTTTTAATAAAGACGGCAGGCAGGCACATAAACAGTCAGGCAGGTGGTCGTACACAGTGACAGTCCAACAGGGGAAGATACAAAAACATCAAGTAGAGAAGCAGACTTACAGGCATACAGGTCATAAATAACGAGAAACTGAAAGGACCGAACAAGACAACGCACAAGGTAAACACTAGGGCGACCTAGCGGGGAACAAGTGACTGACTATAGATAAATATATACAGTATATATGCACAAAACACTAATGGCACAATGAGGTGCTGCTGGAGAGGCGAAAAGCAGGCTGGAAGCTGATTGGATGAGGATAGGTGAGGCGGGAACACAGTGGGCAGGACTGATGAGATTGATGGGGAACAGGTGTGCAGGAGGGAAACACAGCAGGCAGGACAGGAATTGCAGGACTTAGGGAACACACAGTACACACACACACGCATGCACACACACAGAGACTGGAGGCTGGGGTTGAGCAGAGCTGGCAGAGGTACGAGCTGAGATTGCAACGGGTTGAAGCACAACCAAAGAACACAGAGCAAAAAAAATCATTATTATGTTCCTATGGCATTACTATTGGGATGTCTGTGGTACTGTGCCATGAATTTGTATCATCATCCATTCGTTTCAATCAGGAAACTGGTATTTTGGCCGAATAAATAAACTATATGTTAAAGCTGCACTATGCAAAATTGAGAGTCAGTTGAAATGACACTACTGACAAAAAATGTGGAGTAATTATTTAATTTATCAGTGAGTGGGGATGATGATGAGAACAATGTAGACTCAACCATCAAATTTCCTGCTTATTCCATATTTTTTTGTCAGTTCAATCAACGGTCCTCACTTCAACTGATCCTCTGTAATGTTGCCCTTAATTTCCTTTTCTTTATTGGGTAAAGATAGACCCAGAAGTCAAAATAGTGTATTACCACACTTCATGCAAGTGCCTCTGGAAAACATAGGCAAAAAATGTTGAAAGAATGCAACATTTGAAAATGCTGAGTGGCTTTTGTCGGCAAACATGGCTGTATGACAGATCTGACACACACACACAGACCTAATAAATTTAATTACATTTAAATAAATGTAACTATATAAATTTTAATTTGTCAAATCAAATCTTATGAAACTATAAATGCCAGATCAAAAATACACCAGGTGGACACTAGCCTTTATCTTGAGATCTCTAGCAAGGCCAACCTACGCATTATGAACTGATCTAAATTCAAAGTGATCGCTCATAGTGTCTTTAAAGCTTTGTCCTGCAATGGCACATGAGTAACTTACTGTATACCATATACCTATATGGTTTTAGGTAAAAACTTCAAGATGTTTCTGTGCACAGACTGTAGAAAAGCAACCTGCTCCTGCATTCTGCGGCCCTCCATATTTATGCAAGTTTCACTTTTCTTGATACTCTTGGCATATCAGAGTGATATTAAATAGAGAGTAAACTTTGGTTAACTTTGCCTTTTGATGTGCCAGTATAACTGTCAGTACTCAGTACTGTCACGGTGCTTACCGTTGAACCACTATTCCCTGAAATGCCTGGTAACTCCAAACAAAATACAATGCATGTACTCTATCAGAAAGCTATTCACGGTGTCAAAACTAGGTTCAAGAGGATTAATGATGACACGGTTTCTTGCTGCCTCAGTAGGCAGGTAGACCCTGTGGTGCCCCCTTCCCTTTGCCTCTACTTTCCCCTCATTTATACAGTGTGCACAATATGCAACATGGAGCTGATGTCTGCCTTGAAGCGCTGAGCCACTGCATCTTATAAACACATTATGTGGAAAACTTTTAGACACCTGTATTGCTTTTGGGTTTTGGATGTATGCATTTGATCTCGTGTACATCGATTCTCAGGATGTTAACAATCTGCTTGAGGTAAGTGGATATTTCACGCTTCCCCCTGCCCAAACCGAGCGTTTGTCAGTTGCATGCTTTTGAACTAAATATTTGCTGGGAGTTCATTGATTCCACACCTCACCAGCCACAATGACTGTGATGATGTGGGAGAGCCATCACGGCTCCATAGCAGCGATATGTCACCGCTTGCCGATACATTTGCGCTTTTCTATCATCACTCAAGCTATTTTAAATGTGAACAGTACAATCTTCTTTCTATTGGTCCTCTAATCTTGTTTTATACAGAAAGACTTATAAAAAGTGGCCAGCTTTAAAATCCTCCTGTGGGTTATACCCATCATTACACTCCTCACAATGCATGCTCCCCTTTGTGTGATATGCCTGGCACACAGTGCAGAAAAAGTGAATGTTGAGAGAATTAGATGGGCTCCGAAATATTTTTGGAGAAGGTGAAGAGACTGGTGAGGAGTTGTTGCTTGGCAGGGGAGCACTTAAGAGTTTTAAATTCTACCCTACAGCACATGCTGTTAGATTGTGCCTTACTACACAATGTGGCAGTGTTATCTCTGCTGAGGGAAAAAAAAGCAACACCCTGGAAATGTTCAAATCCTCACCGAGGAAAGGAACACATTCAGCAGCAGGGCCTATTCCATCTCACTGCCGCCACATCGATCCACTCGTCCACATCGATGACCGTTAATGTTGTTGACATGATATTTAGAGAAATGAAAGATTTGGATACCACTGCAGCATAATGCTTTCCCCTGCTGACCCCTGTTCCACATTTGACGGCAACAATTGAGCGTCGGACACCACACCCGCTGAAAACTCTTATTAGCATATTGTGCAGACGGAAAAAAAATCGAGACAAATAAATCCTGAAATATTAAAAGTCCATTATGCAAAGTGGTGTGTCGGTATTACAATGGACTGGGGTGCTTGTCAAAAAATTCCGAATTTTTTAAGAAATAATGTCATATAATGAGAGGACAGCAGCTCCCAAGAGTGTACTGCAACAGTTTCTTCAACTCACGAATGTTCTCCTTTACTGTTTAAAAGACAGCAATTACTAAAAGGATATAAGCTTCATACATTTTTTCCTCAACATTTTGTCTTTGTCAAAGGTCTGAATATTGAGTATTGATGTGTTTTTTTCCTTTCCCGTCCCTTCCCTTAACTCCTTTTAAAGGATTTTTTGAGGGTGTAGCTTAACAATGACCTTTGCACTTTACCTCACACCTTATTTCAATTTATTAATTTAGGTTTGAGGAGATAGATAATGAGGGTTGACATTCATTCCCACGTGTACAGTATGACTGTTTGATGTTCAGTCTCTATGATTAATTAACTGAACAAACATTACTAAAAAAGAAAAAAAGAAAAAAAAGAGTTACTTGCAATCATTTATTCAACCAAAATCAACAGAGATGCAATTTCCTTGTGTGGAAAAATAGCATCCCAACAGCTGCAATAACTTGCATTGTCGCCTCAGGCAGAAGAAATACAGGCAATGAATTGCGCTGGGATTTTTAGTTGTGGTTCATTTGGTCTGCACAGAACACAGCTCAGAGCAAGCAGCAACGATCAAAACAATAGCAACCTTACATTGCCCCTGTTTTGTGTATGGGTCCTTCAGTAGTCAGATTTCACCATGCAGAGATCATACAGTATGTGAGAAACAGGAAACCACATTAAGACTATTGTATTACCCATCATTAATCTAAACGCCATTCATTTGAAGGAAGGTGGCAGTAGGAAGATAGCTCTCTTACTTGCTCAGGGCCTGGACACTGAGTCAGTCATCTGAGTCAAAGATATATGTGACAGCACACCTGAGTTTGGTGGAGGAGAATTGGACCACAGATCATTTTTGCATGACTGAATGGAGGGTTTTTTTCTGCCAAAGGAGGACAGCACTAGTTATTGCTTGGCGTACGGCTGTTTTTATTTTTTATTTAAAGGTTGTTTTTTTTTCTTTTGAGGGTGAATCTTGGCTCAGTATCTATCCTTTTAAGTACTGATACCAAATCAGGGGATTTTGATAAGGCAACCTGAGGTCAATTTAGAGCCCTTTATCACTCTTACAGTCTTGAACAGCTTTATAGGCCCACAGCATATGGAAAACAACACAACAACCCCTGACGTGAACCCTCGTGGCGGGCAAGAAAAAACTACCCAAAAAACCCTGAAGCCAAAAAGGGGGGGTAAAAAAAAAATCGGTGCCGAGGGGCATCACTAGTTCAAATCGAATGCAGTCAGTCAGTTAAATGAAAACAAAACCAAACAAATCAAATGGAAAAACAGAACAAGATGAATGTAAGGCCATAAAAGAAAAATGGCTGGCTGGTGGGCAAACACTGGCTAGTCTCTATTATTGAAAGCGAAACTGTACCAACTTTACTTTTTCACCTTAATTTCCAACCTACAACTCATATATTGTTCCTCTGTCCAGATGTTACATTTTTGCACCCCAGTTCTACAGTCATTTAGTCAGTGAGGATTTGTGCACAGCCATATCTCTAACGAACCTCCATGATGTCATTTGTGGTGGTCAGCTGTGGCTGATGGGAGATTTAGGATGCAGCTTTGGTACTCTGACTTGGTCACATAATTTGCTGATATTGCTTTCCATCGCTATGTTGACGATAAACAGCTGTATCTGCCAGTAAACCCCAGTGTTCTAGTCCTCTTGATCCTATTAAAGTTTACTTGATCCTATTAAAATTTTACAAGCAGGCATTAAATATTTGATGTCTTCAACTTAAATGCTGAGAAATCTGAGGCTGTTATAGTTGGCCCACCAAATACAAGTTTTAAAATTCATGATAATCTTGGCAACCTGGCAAATACTATCAAAGAGTGCCAGAAATTATATGGGTCACTTTTGATACGGTGTCTGAATTTTGTATATCAAGTTAGGATCAAGAGATATTAAGTCTTCTTTCTAGCAAGCATGAGAACTGTCTATACAACTAGGCCATTTGCATCCCCTTTTAAGTTGTTAAAGGATATTTGTCGCCTTTTTCTCTCATCTCCGTTGTAAAGATGCTTGATTCAGCAGCAAAGCTCTTTGTTTTTATGTCTAACATTTGAGGTGTGAACTGATATTGAGGTATGCTTTGAATCAGAAGACGGTAAAACTAGGCGTAGATCTAAAGCTGTTTCTATGCAGCTCTTTTGGTTGTCCTGACACTATTGTACACTCAGCTGTCCTGGTGACAGATTGCTTTTTGACTTCGCCCACCTAAAGATTCTCCCATTTTTTTTCCTAGTAAGGTTTTCCTGGGAGATTTCCTTGCATGCACAGAAGTCCAATGTTGGTGATGCCTGATTGGCCAAGCTCGTGCTTTGTTTTGATTCTTCTGTGTTGTATTTTGTTGGACACTATATTACATAATGTTTTTATGTGACTGATTGTTCATTATTTAGATCTAAGTGGTCTCTTTTCTTGCAAAGTCCTTGCAGACATGTTTGTGATGAGGGGCTACATAAACAAGTCAGAACTAGTTTAAGTCCAGTTTGAAGCATCCCATATCAGCTCCTGTGAAGTAAGTTATTTATTATTTATTGCAGCACTACAAGTAAAACACCACCTCACAAATAACAAGGTGCCAAATGTTTGCAGTAGCTACATTGCTGCCTATAACGACCGAATTGTTATAGATCTTGGAAAAATCTGAGACACACACAATCAAATTTTCCTCCATTTTGGACCAGCACCTGTACAGTCACATGTAGAAATACATGCAGAAATGTCATTGGCTACACTCCCAAAGATTACCGTATGGCAGGTTCAAAGTTCAACATATTTGAACTTTCAGACAAGCGTGTCTGAAAGTGTCGCACACATCAGCGCAAGATTTGAACCATCAAAAAATATCTGTCTCCATTCCACGTATTGACTGAGGCACGCACAAAACATTTCCTGCAAAACGTTTGTGAAGGGCTTGTTGACACAGGACATAGAATGGATGTGCATCGGCTGTGATGCAAAGCCTGCTTCCTTGTGGGACCTGTGTTAATGGTTTGGTCTGTTCACACCTCAGAGACCTGCAGCAATAGCTTTGATGCCAAGTCTATTTTCTCTATGTCCCACATGTGCATTTCACAGGAATACACGATGAGGACACACTGTTGATGGTCATATTTGCATCCTATCACCACAGGAGCACCTAAATCAATGTGTTTCCAGTTGTTGATGAATTCATGTGCACTGATTTAAATTTTAAATGCAACAGTCACTGAATTGAGTATTATTTGGTTATTATAGGGATCCCCATTAAATAATGCAGCACTGATGTCTAGTTTTCCTGGGATCCCCTATAAAATTTCACTACTATATTAAAATATGATCATATTACAAAAGACATGCAGTGTCTAAGCCAACATAGATATTTCATACATCAAAAATAGAATGAGGCAGGATAAAAGCGGATGAGGTAGGATGATAATCTTAAACAGCATGAGAGATCTCATTGGCTCAGTGATTGCCCAGTCACAAGGCACGACACTGACTGAGAAAATTCTAAATAAATATGACTGGTTTGATATGCGCGAGTCTGTGGAGAACGTGAAGAAGCTGCATGATATAAAGTTAATCCCCAAAGAGGGAAAGCACAGTGAGTCATCAGCATTGTTTCTTCAAAGAACAATGAAAAAGATGAGGCTTGGGACATTGTTGCCTCAGCTGTTGGAGCAAAATGTAAGTACAGCCTGTTTTCATGGGGTATTTTTCACCCTGTATAGTGCAGGGGGGGGTGGGGGGCTGCTGGAGCTAGAAATACGCTTCCGGTCTGAGCGGCCCAGCTGCGACTCCCGCGTGTAAATGTGCCTGAGTCACAATGCCTCCTCTCTAACCGAAACCACTCGCTCCTCCCATTGCTGGCACCGAGGCTCTATCTGAAGCAGCAATGAGAGCCACTCAGTTCCTTAACAAGTTGTGTTTAAGTGGATTTCACTGCAAAGCCTCTGCATCCAACCGCCACAGGGTGTAGCTTACATTTCCAACCCCGCTGCGCCACCTCTGCTGCCAAACCGGCCTTCCGTTTCCCTTTACTTCCTTTCCCCCTCATTTGCCTCATCTACCGCCAATAAAAAATACACCATTTCCCATGTTTCAGACCACAACACCAAATCTGACCTTAGAGTTAATGCTCACTTTTTCCTGGGGGATTATCATGTTTTTTTTTTTTTCTCCAAACCCACCGCCACTGTGAGTCTCCTTTTCCCTTAAGTTGGCCCAGAAACTCTTATCTTCCATCAGATGACAAAGTTAATTTCCGAAGCACTTGCTTTCAGTTGCAGGCACCTCAACACTTGGTTACTAGATGTATCATCCATTGCACAATTTTGCATCCTTACAAAATATGTCTAGGAGCAGCAATACCTGCCGCTTCTTCCTGCTATGTTGTTGCACCACATGTTTTTTTTTTTTAACCTGACAGAGCCTGTCTTAATGCATAAAGGCTGCCCTATGCGTAGCCATAACCACACTAACTACCTCTTATCTTGTCTTCTGAATCTGCTCCTTGTCATTTAGATTGCATACCACCCCCCTAAGCTTTTGACAGGCTTCCTTAAAATTGTTGGAATTTGGTCTTCATCTATGTAGAACCCTTTGTGAGTTTAACCACTTAAAATGGGCTCAACTTTCATCCTAGCCCAAGGTTAGGTTATTATTCCTAAGAGTTCTCTGCATTATTATTCCTGCCTTCTCTGAATACTTCTTCCCACCTACCACCCACTTTTATGCTCTAATGATTAACTCCATTGCCAAAGTGAAAGCTGGAGGGGAAATAGCGATGCCTATCACCGTGCTGCGGCGCTGTAGTAAACTCGGTTGTTGTGAGGCACATCTGAAAATCTTGAAAATATGCCCTGACCACATTTTTATGATGACTGGAGCTCTAAGAAAAATCAAAAGCCTCCTGCAGTACATTATGTGGCACAGGGGCATTAGCAAGGGCCAAAAATACAATAGTTTTTGTTTCCTCCTGCTTCACTTTGTGCACTTTAAGCACCTAGAAAACCAGGGTATTCTGGGTTTTCGCATTGTTCTGTGCCAATTAACATATCCTTTTCTCAATTTTGTCTATTTTTTTTTTTTATATAATCTCACATCAACTACTGCAATGGTCTGTTCAGTTGTCTCAATTAACAAGCTGCACCATGGCTCCAAATTGCACACAACTCCACAGCCAGGTTATTGATCGATATGAACCACACAGCAACACTACAGCACCTCATTAGCCACTGTCTTGACAACTGTTTTTGAAAACAGTTCTACGATTTTACCACCAAGAGGCACTCGCCCGATGCAGCCTTTAACCCTGGGATTAAAAAAAAAAAGACCCAGGTGCATATGTTTGTGCTGTATACTTTTCATCATGCAATATTACACACATTAATCAAGGGTGCTGTCACTTTTATTTTCTTGTTTTTGAAGCAAAAATGGGTGCCCAAGTTTCCATATGGCAGGTCAAACATGACCCCATATACATTTCTTATGGAACGTAGTGCAGAGCTGACTAGTGCATTTCATTATAGTGAAATAGGGGTTGTGGGGTGAGTATAGGGGATGAATATGAGAGGTGGCGGAGGAGCATGTGGGGAAAGTGTAAGGGATATGGGGCTGGTTTGGGGTGCATGCACTCCCCTCTCATCTTCTCATCACTGCTGCCCCCGACCGCTGCCCTACCTCGGCTGGCGCGCTCCGAGCCTGTGGAAAATTCTCTGGCGCATAATGACCCAGCAGATGAAATAAAAGAGAAAATGAAATGACAGAAAGGGGTGACAAGTGCCTGAGGGGGAGCCGATTCATTTGAATTGAAGATCAGGCTGACCAAAGAGTGAGCAAGCAAGTCAGACCCGCAATAGCGAGTTCGACACTCTGCTGCAAGCATCTACACGCGCACACACACACACACACATGCAGACACACACACCACAACCCCCCACCTTCCCTGTCTTTCCTGCCAATATTCTCCTAAAGTACATTCCCATCACATTCCCTCCCTTTAAATCTAAGATGAAAAGATCTCCACATTCCTTAAGGCCCTTCAGACGTCCTCATAAACCATTCAATCAAGCGATGGAATAATTCCTATGAGTCCCGTTAAAAGAACATTGAGTGAATATTACAGAAAAAAACGCGCAGGGTATCTGAAAGGAAAAAGTGCTACATCACTAAATTTTTATGATGAGCGTCTGTGAAGTTGCACAGCGGTGTGCTTTACCCATGATTCCTTTGTGCAGGAAGTGCTGCACTCTCACTTAGAGTGGGAGTGCAGCAGAGATCCTGCGCTGCCCTTCAAGGCATCGTCTCTCATCTTTCTGCCCCTTCCACAGGTGACTTTCCTCACAAGAGCCCCCCGACCGACTTGACAGGAAGCGGCTACTGTCATTAAAAAACACACATCTGCCGAGGGGGGCTGGGGAGGAATGCTAAGCGACCCGAGCTCTACCACTTGATGTGACAAGGGCATTTCAGCACCTGACACAGAAAAGGGACTTTAGCCTAAATAGAGATGCTGCATTAGAAGCCATGCTGCGACCTTTACTTCAAAATGTCCTTCAATCACCTTTTATTTTATTTACTTTTGTTAACCATTGTGTAGCCATGCAGACGAGTTAAGATCATATACCAGAGCCTGGCATAAGTAAAAAGGAGTAAATGCAGCACTGAATTAACCATAAAATCATCACTTATGTATATCTATGGCATCTCACTTGTGTACAAGGATCAGTGGCTCTTTTTCTGCGTCTTCAACGATATTATTCATTTAGCATAAAGTAACGTGTTATATGACAGAAGCGGAGATGTTAACAGTGTGACATCCATCCCATAGCTGTTTCTCAACAGCTCTGTGACTCATTTGCAACTCCAACACTTAGCTTAGCAGGTTCATGTCCTCCAACTTCCCGCTCTGACAACGTGTGAGGCAGTTACATCGACAGGCATTTGTATAACACAATGGCAAACATTTACAAATATGACAAATCTCAGGCAGAACACGTCGGACTGGGACAAAGAACAGACATATTACAAAGGCGGAGTGGTGTGCGCGATCTAGTGTGCGGCTGCAGGCTATTTTAAAAGGGCCGAGTTGTTCTACAAAAATAAATTTGGCTGTGTGAAGAAACATGCCTTTCACTTGTTTGTAATCGTATGCCAAAACTGGTTTAAAAAAAAAAAAAAAACTGAGCGAAAGTACAAAAATGACAACTTTTCAGGAATAACACTAGATAGCCCTGTCTTTATCTTAACAGCCGTGCAATTTTGAGTTTTTGAGTTTATCAGATGGATTTAGAAAGCTTTTAATAATCCCAAAGGTTGTAGAGGGTTGTAGAAACTTAAAGCATTACATAGCAGCTGCAGTAATACAAATCTTGGATTTTAAACATCAACTTTAACCATATTTCTACTGAAATGTGACGAGGTATCGTTTATAGAACTCATTACTCATCAGTGGAATAATTTGCCTTCAAAATGCCAGTTTCATAGTCCTAGGTGTTTGGAAATTAAAAATCTATATTCAGAAGTGAAACTTAGCTGGTGCTGTCCTCTTCCACTGAAATAAATCAGGACCAGCAAATTGGGAGCAGTTCTCACGTCACTTGTCCTCAGGTTGACTAAATAGCCTTTAAGTTGCAATCCGGACTCACTTTAACTGGGAATTGATTCTGAGGGAATATCTTTAACAGTTTTCTTTTTCTTCCCAGTGTTCTCCATTCATTTATTTCAAAGTTTTAACCAGTAGCCAGACTACTTCAAAGGCAGCAGTAGGTCCCTTGTGCATTCACTGTAGCCAGAACATAAAATGTGGTTCTTAGTAGGGTGCATTACTGCTGCATCATCAGTTTAGCTAGAAAAAGAAAAGAAAAGAAAAAAAAAAAGACACGTGCTGTTTCTAATTATTGATCACTGTGAATCATCTACATTTGGTAAAGCATTACTCCGAGTGGAAAAGCCAGTTGTAAGAGGTTATGAGAGAAAAAAAAATCTTTTTTTGCTATTAAATCATTCAGGTGTGTTCCAACTTGGATTGGTATACTCAATCAGTATGGAACCGGTAGTTCGCATGTGAATGGCAGGTGCATCCAGTTTATGAGCTTTCAACGAAAAAAATTCTTGCTTGTACTTGAAATCAAGTCAACTCTAGCTTAGTGCATTTACATGCTTGTCAGTTAGTGCAGGTGATGTAATAAATCAGTGTTTTCCTTGACTGCATGAATACAGACAACACCAGTAATCTTTTGACAAATTATTTCATTGAGATGACAGACGGCCTGTGTGTCATTTATAAAACTAAGACGGAATATGAAAATGTGTACCTTTTATAGTCAGAGGATTCTTGCCAGTCTCTATAATACTGTAATCTATCAGGCAAATTTGTTTGTGTGCAGTTCTCATCTTGTCCTGCCCCTTCTGAAACTATCCTCTGTCGTAACACCAACTGACCCGTTGTTTTAATAACGATCCCCCACTGATTTGACAAGCTCACACAAATGTCTGAATTTATGCGCTTCATAATCATATCCCCACAATGACAGTGTGCTATTGATTCGCCCCGACCGCCGCCGCACATCATGCTTGTGATCATGGCAATAACTCAAATACCATTTATTTGAATCTTTTCAGAATTGCTGTGCACACTCATGACCCCTAGAGAGAGAACCTTATTGATATGGGCGACCCCGTGACCTCTCCTCTAGTGTCACCATCAAGCCGAACTCAAGTTGTTTAGGGATATAACCTGCTCTTCTTCACCTCTTTGCTGTCATTTCAAAGTGTGTGCTGCCCCTGCACCACCCCACCACTGGAGTCAAGGCCCAGTCTGTGGCTCCCCGGGGGGCCTTTTGGAATTGCATCACTTCATATAATTTTATCCCTTATAAATTATTTCTTATGATAAGGTCAATGCCAGATCTCTTGTCTTATATCATTTTAAACAGTCCCTTGTCCATCACCTTTTGTTTCTTTTCTTCCTGAAATGGCACAGCGGTAACACAGGGTACATCATTATTTTGTCAACAGTTTTTATAGCAGTAAACTTGACTTCAGTTGACCTGATGCATACCCAATCACAAGACTTACTTTGTAACACACATGAGGCCAATGCTGCTCATCCAGTGAATATACAGTCAGTATCAACGTCAAGGTGACCAATAAAAATAAAGCATTTGTTTTGCCTTGTTTGCAGCAATCCCATGATCCTCCTCTTATTTCACTTGCTGATAGTGTGAGCTTACTCTCAGCTACAGTACTGACCCACCCTCAGGGTAATTCAAATATCTCTGGCACAGACCTGCATATGGACACACTAAACATGCATACTGTATCGCAACAGCTGCCTGCTTTTAACAATGGAGAAACAGAGCACTGTGGAGCAAATGTGTAGCTAAGAATCACTGTGCAAGACGCAGAGGATATAGTGTTTGTGCAGCAGTTTAAGAGAAAGGTCACTGAGGAGAGGAACCTTTCATCACTTGTTGAAGTAGCCTACTTAACACATGCCTCACTGACATATTTCCCAAGATGAATCGTCTGCTAAAGCTCCCCCTCACCCTGCCAGTGACAACCTGGACTGTGGGAAGACTCTTTTAAGTCGGACAGAGACATTGCTCAGGGCATTAATGGCAACATACAAACAAAACACTTTGTCCCTGCTTTGATTTGTTGGACTATAGTAAAATAATGAATGTGTTCAACATCAAGTCCTGTTACAATCATCAGAGCTGTTTACATTTTCTAAATGTAGTATTGCCTATTATTATTTATTTGGCTTTTTGAGTTATTGAGTATGCCGTTTGTATTATATGCTGATGTCTCTGCATCTGTCAGGTGTGTGTGTGTGCGTGCGTGCGTGTGTGTGTGTGTGTGTGTTGTTGTTGGTGGTAGTGGTGGAAATGGCCCACCTGATTTTCTGTAGGCCCACCCACACTATGATTTCTGCCTCTGCTACTACTGATATGTAATGCAATGTGTCTTCACAATAATAACAGTTAAATTTGTGTACATGCTTGTAATTGAAGGGCTATATAAATAAACTTTACTTGACTAAATTTGTTAAGGTTTTTTTTTTTCTTACACTTGTGCTGCTGGCTTTTTTTAAGGCAGCCTCATTAGAGCAAGAATTGCATCAGTCAACCACCTATCCTGGAGCAGCAGAGATACTGGGCAAAAAAATGAGTGAGGCAGGAGACACCAGGAACCACCGGAGGAGCAGGAGAGGGGAGCAGAGAGAAAAGGGTGCTGGCTGGATTTCTAGGCGCTTTTGCTGCAGAACCAAATATATCTACAATGTTGTTGTTTTTCTTTTTTCTTTAAACTCTAGGAAAAACAAAGGTCAAAATTAGGAAGCTGGCAAAAAAAAGCACATGGTACGAAAGAACATTAGCAATCTGCCTTAATATTCTAAGAATAAAAATAAGCAGAAATGATTATTTTAGTATTATATCATTGTCAAATTCATTGCAGGTCACAGAGGTCTGCACCAGTCTGGGTAATGGAGAGGAAAATAACGGTAAAGAGGCAGCAGAGGTAGAGGGGTCATGACCCAAGGCTGTGGAGTTAGATCAGCAGGCAGCGCTACAGAAGAACCTCTAAAAACACACAGAGAAAAACACAGAATAAAAAAGCGCAATACATATTCAAATTTCACTCAGTGCAATGCTAAGCTACTAAAACCTTCTTAGAGTACATCCCACAGCTGCGAGTCTGTGGCTGCACAGTGTGAGAGGTCTGACCTCTTAACCTGCACTGGGCATTTGTCAATTTGTGATGTTGCAAGAATCACAATCACTTAGACTGTGAAATAAATAAATGTAGAAGACATTTTTTGCAGACAGTTTATTGAGTGCAGATGATTAAGATGAACATTGCTGCAGTATAAAGGGGATGAGCAACAAATCCTATATAGACCTTTTTCACAGCAGCCATTTTGACATGAAATAGTAGGTAAACACAGGTGTTACTAATCACACGAATTAAGAATCTGTTCCACTTCGGTACAGAATCTTAATTAATACGATTAGTAGCACCTGATTTATTCATTCATTCTCCCTTTGGGCTTTATCAAGCTACATTTGCCCTGGATTTGTTGGTGATGAAGCCAACCACGGTTATATTATCTAAAAACCCATTCAATTGAATTAATAGGAGGCTAGCAGTGAAAATTATTAGGATGAACGGAGCAGAGGAGAGGGCAGAGCGCACATCGGTGTCGTGCGCGGCGGGGGTCTGATAAGTGGAGTGCTAGCCATGCACGTTGGCTTTTGATCTGTCAGGATGTCTGACATCCACCCGCGGATCGACGAGGTGATGTTCCACTGACAGGTTTGCCATGGAACAGCTCCGAGATGATGGCGATAAACATGGAGTCGAAGTCAACAAAGTGGCGGAGGAGGCAGGAGTAGACTGTCATTCAAAACAACAACAGAGGGAGCTGAAGTCACCGCCCAATGACTAGGAAGGTATTCTCCAGCAATCTGAGTGTATTGAGTAACTGCCATGCTGAGCTATTGTTGGTAAACTTATTCACCAATCTGCTATTTTGCTCCACAGGTCTTGGCAACCCTAATGGCCTTGCTGCACTGATATGGGACATGGCACCAGGCAGTGTCTGTGTGTGTGTCAAAACCGTCACTTACAATCCACTTTTCTATGGTGGTGCAGATCGACTTGGCTGCATACGGCTTTTTCCCATATGTGAGAACTGTTTCCTGTTGTCTCTCACATAAACTTGTCTTTCCCTTAAATGGGAAACACAAACTGGAGTCTTGAGTCACTGGGACAACACTTCAGGCAGTTTAGTTAATCAGACAGGTTATGAAAAGGTGACCAGACGCCCCAGTTTCCAGGGACAGTCCCCAGATTTGGCACTTTGTTCCCGGCTGGCACTGTACCCAAAAAATGTCCCCAGATTTCCGTTTATCTGGACATTAGTATTGCCGGGGGAGGAACGGTGATTGGCAACTTTTAATTCAGGAGCACTTGGATTTTATCTTGTCCGGAATGAACATGTCAGTGATTTTCTCCGCCTGCCCCAGTAAAAAGTCCAGCCAAAATTACATATTGTATGAGTTAACTCTGACGTCCCGGGGTAATTCTAATCCCATCCAGAAAGATCAACAACTGATGTTTCATGCAATTACTGACTTGCAAGAGTCATATAACCAGTGGCGAGGTAGAGCAGCATCACTTTTTAGATTAGATTAGATGAAACTTTAATGATCCCTTTGGGGGAATTAGGTTGCAGCAGCAAAAGTAATATGATTCAGCAGGGAAAAAGACAAATAGATTATAAGCACACAAACTGAATGTAAAATAAGTGATAAAAGAAGAAACAGTGTACTTAAGCACAGTTTGGTGCCAGAAAAATGAGAGAAATAGGACATAGAGGAAAATAGGGGAAAAGGGTGTATGTTGCCACAAATGTCCAAATCTCGAAAATATTTGGTCACCTTATATTCTATGACTCAATATGTGAAATCACTAAGAGAGGTAGATTCACTGAAAATGTAACGTAACGGTTCTACAGTCAAGATCATCTGTCCATTATTTTATAATAATGGTCTGCATGTGCTAAAGGCAACACTGCCAATATTTAATTTCAGAGTGACCGACTGTTTGAAGGCTGCACACTGGTGTGGCACGTGGTTGTGCAGGGGTGAAATCCCCAGTCTCTCATACCAGGACTTCATTTCAGCTAAGTAGTGAGATAGGGAGAGAAAGGGATGGCCAAAGTCAGTGCTGCATAAGTGGTAGATAAAATGACCGTTTAATGTGGGATGAATACAGACCACAATACTGTTGAGCTAATGCAGCCTAGCCAGCAGCCACAAACAATTTGCTACCCACCACACATACTGTGGTGAGACATGACTAAGAGCACAGTAGGCCTTAGTCATATCCAAGTGTTGTTCTTTGGCTTTATAATTCAAAGTTTATCCATCAGTAGCGGCTATGGATTTGATTTATGAATTGTTGCCGTTCATATTCATCAATGAAAACTAACACTGGTTCAGCATTGAACTGTCACAAAAAATAAGACTTAAAACAGCCAGAATTAAGACTTTTTGCTCAAATTCCTATCAAACATCATCTTATCATTTGCCTGACACCACTGAGCACATTAGAGCAGAATGATAGGCGTAATCTGTAAACAGAAAATGAGAATATATTGGCTCAGCAGTATGTAAGATCTGCGGGTTCTTCAATTGATAATCATGGCTCTTGTCATGCTCATCAGTTTTAAAGGGTTACTCCGGGTCTGTTGAAGTGGGGTTGTACGAGGTGCTTATACTCAACGTGGAGATACAATAGAGACACAATCCTGTGCAGTAAATGTGTCCGCGCATGGGTTGTCATATGGATGTGGACCAGCGTACGGCAAGGCAAAGAATTATTGCTTGAATTATTGACATTTCAGCCATCTGGCTCAGTTCCCATGCATGCTTATGGAGATACTGCACAAATCAAAGGAACACCAACATAACACATGCTCGATCATGACAGGCTACCAGAGCATGTTTAATGAACATTGCTTTAAATTCTGTAATTATATGGAACCTATTGGAGGGGTAATTCCACAAAAAATGCAATCATTTGGCATTTTAAAAGTCGCGGTAAAAACGGCTGTTTCAGGCACTGATTTAGAAACTCTGAAAAGTGAGCAGTTGGTGTAGACTGGGTGACTGGAATAGCAAAGGTGTATGGTTTACACTGTTTTAATACCCATCAAACCACTTTATTTTAATGCCCCTCACACACACACACACAGTTCACTCACCATTTATGCCCTGCGGATGGAGGCATTGCCAACCTGTAACACTCCACCTCTTTCAGAATCGCAATGTTTCACCACAGGATGAATGCAATGACTCAGAATGGCTTTGTATTTATTTGCATTTACCTTGCCCTCCGAGGATTTCAGTAGACCCAAACCTTGCTGGAAGAGAAAACATACCTTAACAAAGACGCTTTACCCAGAATACTTTTTCTGGTGTAAATAACAACTCCACCATATTTTCCTACTCAAATGGACTGTCCTTGATCATTTGAATTTGCAGAATTACTTTTACTAGAGGTATTCAAACTTTTGTATGTTTCAGACCTCCAAGTTACCTTTCATTAATGGACCTGCACTTTAAGCAATTTTGCTATATGAAAATATTTTTTTGGCTTAAATTGTTTAGATAGTAAAACTAATATATTAAAAGTAGTATGATTAAATATAATGTAAAAAAAAGTACTGCTTACACTCTTTATTTGTATCAGAATAATTTCTGGGGAATGAAATTATAGTGAAATTAAATTAGTCCTCATTATATTAGAGGTATTTCATCACAAATCAATGCATGGATGTCACAGTTTAGCAGTATGTGCTCTACAGTTTGCCCATAGTGTCTGCTCCTCTGAGTTCTGTGTCAATGTCAGCTGAGCCAACCAATTACAGAAATTAGGTGCAATTCAAATGAAATAATATACAATGATGAAATTGTACAGTACGAGTGGCCTATCTGAACAATAGGATAATACATTTGGGTTAGGATGATAGAACTGCCCTTATCCTGGGGTTTTGGTCGGGATGAATATTTAGTGAGCTGAAGTGAAAACTCAATGAATATACAGCACAGAAATCCATGTGTCAAGAGGTGTGGTCTTCATAGAAATACAAAATGAACTGCAGCATGGGTTTCAAAGAATAGCCTAAACGAACAGCCTATTCATGACTGAGCAGAGCAAATTATACAGCAATTGGGAAGGTGTGAGCAAATTCCCCTTATTCAGCCATAAATAATCCTCTGGCACACACAGCTTCGCCATGCTCTTAACAGAGTGAGATCATCGCTACTGTCACACTGTAAGCTGGTTCAGTAATAAAGCTGTAAATCAATTAACAGCAGAACTGCACAATGACCAGTAACAAAACTGTCAAACAAAGAGCAGTCGCATCCAAGCACACAGCCCATATCAACATAATGACTGCAACTGTGTGGGGAGACGCAGCAGTGGCACAACCAGCTAACAAGGGAAGCAAACGAGCACGCCACTGTCAGTGCCTTTTAACTAGCTCAGAAATGTGCTGCCCATTAATGCACATAAATGTCTGAAGTCGGGTAAAACATTATACATTTTCAGAGTGTGCACAGCTTATTGTACACTCAGTAATGCGCACAGGCAAGTAAAATCACATGTGGATATCCTGCTCTGCAAGAGCCAGGGGTGTTTTTGTGGTCAGTGCATTCATGTTCATGCTTAAAGACCTTATTTCAGCACGTTGCCACATCCAAAAATAATTATGAAGCGAAACTGATTTGCAGTGCAGAGGAATAACTGTGTATAACTTGGGAACATTTTTTTTTTTTTTTTAAAATGCACATAAACTTCAATTTTATTTTATTTATTTATTTTTTGAAATCGCAATGGTATTTCACCTTGCCACACAACAGTAATACAACAGAATACAACACAGCAGCAGTA
This sequence comes from Holocentrus rufus, assembly GCA_900302615.1. Lineage (NCBI taxonomy): Eukaryota > Metazoa > Chordata > Actinopteri > Holocentriformes > Holocentridae > Holocentrus > Holocentrus rufus. The sequence goes on along the minus strand of OMLF01026895.1, from coordinate 7,953 downwards.
AGAATCGACGGTTCATCACCGGGTAGGAAAAGAATCTGCAGCACACAAGGGCAGCCAAAGAATTTTTCATATCAAATCAGAGCAATGAAAAGGAAAAAATGTGAATTACTGAGAGATTGATTATAAAAAAAATGACTACAAAGTTCATTGATGCAAACAACATATTTAAGTAGCCGTCCCTTTTCAGAATTCACTCGTGAGCAGTTGTGAACTGGCACATTTTCTGTCCATATTTTCAGCTTCACATCCTCCTTCATATTTGGAGCTTGAAATCTATACATCCTGACAATCCCTTTGGCTGGTTATGTGGTGACAGCAACATCGCAAGGGGGACAGCACAGATGTAAACACGCCTTTCGACTGTATAATACTCCACTCTCTTTAAGCTACTAGAGAACATTTGGTTGTCTCGGGAAGGATTCCTCTGCATGACGATATGGAAACTGTTCCAGCTAAAGGCTGCTGCGGTGTTGGTGAGGAGGAGGCTGCATTCATGTTAGATGGCTTCTTGTCTTGTATAGTTTTTTTTTTCCCAGATTGGATTCAAAGTATGAAAATCCATCGCATGGCTAAAATTGGCGTTTATGTGTTATGATGGCATAACTACAGTAGCAGAAGTGGGTAACTGGGGCAGCAGGGTGGTGTTGTGATTAGAGAGACTGTCCTTCAACTGAGGACCTGGTTTCAAGCCCACATGTTGACAAGAATCTGCCCTGCTGTTTCACACCAGCCATCTGTTATCCCACATTGTAGTCGGGAGAGAAGTTGTTACTGGGTGAGATGTTGTGGGCAAAGTATAAGCCGAGGTGCAGGTGAAATGTCAGGGTGCTGCAGGTAGGCACTGTGCTGATCAGTTGTGCAGGGTAGTTATTCTGACATGCCAGAATTGATTGCTAAGTCCTCTGGAGGTGTAATGGGCTTTGTTCAATGAAACATCTGTGATGGGAGCACGGCTGCCAGATCTCTGGAGGGAAACGAGCAAGATTGTCTAAAAAAGCACAAACAAGCAACTTAGCTCTGCATGTGGAGCCGAAAATAGGCAACCGCACTGGTGGGGAGGGGTTGTATATGTATTTTTCAGAACATTGTGAAATGAAGCTGAAATGAAATGAATGTTTATCTATAATATTATCACCAATGTGTACGTGAGTCAATACGGTATGTTCTTTTGACAGTGTAGGTTTACGTGCTGTTATGCCAGAGAGAGAGAGAGAGAGAGAGAGGGAGGTGTTAGTAAGAAGCTGCCCTGTGTATGTATGCTGGTGTTAGTTTGTGCAGATGCAGAAGCAGGGCAGCAGGTTGAGATGATTGGCAGCTTTTATTTCATTTTTGTCTTTTGTTTTTGTGCATTAGGTAGCCAGATAGAAACAAGCAAAAAAAACAAAAAAAAACAAAAGCAAGGACATTTTGAACACAAGCCCAAAATAACAAAGCTTTCTGAAACAACAAAGCTGCTTATAGTAAGTGGACATGGCAACTATAGACAGGAGGTGCTCATTTGACAATCCCAGTAGCATATTCACTGTTGCACACCTTTTCCTCTGCATCATCTACAGCAGGTTTCTACAGAGGCACTTGCCCTTGACAGCACAAGAAATATTTAAATTAGATTCTCTGTACTCTTTAATACAAATACAGAGAAAATGAGTTATGCAGATACAGATAAATATAATGATATAGTTTTGGTTTTAGAGTTTTAGAGCTCCCAAATACTTTTTGGACTGCCCCTGACTATGATAAATAATAAATAATGATATGTTTGAATTCTTTAATTAAGTGGAATTGCCCTCCAATTAATTGCTAACAAAATCTTCCAGGATTCTGAAGAAACTTTTCTTCTTTTTTCTCCCTTTGGGTATGTGAACTGAGCTCAGAATATCATTACAACAGAACACAGTGTGCAAGTGTTTTCTTTTGACAGCGTGTGCATAGGGAATGTCCTGATTGTAAGCATAAGCAGAGACCAAAACAGAGTCTGAGGTCAGGACCACAATCTGTCTTGCAGGCTGACTTGGGAGTCCCAGAAGATCAGGAGGGCCTTGGCCTGTGAATGCCCCAACAATCATATCCATCCTTAGGGGGTATATGCATTGTGAGATATCCTTGTAAAAACATGCAGTATGCCTGTCATTCTCAACTGTCAGCATAGTTTGGATTTTTCTGCAAAAAAAGCAGGATGTTCCAGAGAGCCTTATGGGATGAGTACACAGTTTTCTGCCTCTGCATTTGGGAGTTCTAATGACACACATAATGTCTGTTTTTATGTGTGCCTGCTTGTCACAAGCATGAGTCTGTACTTGTTAAAATAAAAGTATTGATACAACAGAAATAGGCATTGCCAAAAAGGTAAATGTTACTGACCAAGTTACTGACAAGCACAAATGGCTAATATCAAGCACTACTTGGTAATCCATCACAGCCGAGGACAACATCCACTTCTGTTTCATCAGCCAGATTTTCTGTGATCATAAAGTCCTATCTTATGTGGAAACCATGTGTTTTTTGCAAGTAGGGCATGTGTATTCTGTGCTTGGTAGAGCAGCTATAGGAATGTTTCTCCCTCCTCCTCATAATGTTGGACCCCTTTGTGGTAGACTGCAGTCTTGGTGTGTAAACTGAGATTTTTGTTTTGGAAGACTTTCCTCTTCAGCCTGTGGAAAGAGGAGGGGGCCAGCTTGATCCTGCTCTGGATATGACCCTCAATACTGCAGCTGTTGGAGATGACGGCACCTAGATATGTAAAAGATTATACAATTGATTGGAGTTGGTGAAAGTGGAAGCAGAAGATGAAAAGATGTCCTTCCTGACACCAGTGCAAACTCTGAGAGGCTCCCACTCATGACTCATGACGTCTGCGGCCGTCTGTGCCATCTTGCTTTCACCGAACTGCCAAGAGTACAGATGAACCTCGGCGGACAACCAAACTTGAGGAGGATATCCCACAGGAGCTCTCGATCGACTGTGTCAAAGGCTTTCAACAAGTCAGTGAATATCATGAAGAGGTCTTGGTGCTGTTCCTGGCACTTCTCTTAAAGTTGCTGAGCTGTTGAGCTGTGAAACCACAATGTGACTCCAGGAGCAGGTTCTCCCACAGACTTTGTAATCGGCCCATGCACGATCACCAGGAGGTATATGCAATTGGATTTGTTGCCGTTGCAATTATAGCTACAGGGCTACAATATTAGCATCTCATCAATTTGTGTTCTCGCCCTCGCTCTTGTGCAGAAGTAGTCATCCTCCCTCAGATTTTCTGCAGGGATGCTGTCAGAATTGGGGTCTTGTTGTCCCTCAGGGTATTGACTGACAGCACCTAAGTATATGTTGGTAGGAGATCCAGATCTTGAATTATGAGATGGAGCTTCCATCTCAGCCTTTGGTCCTTGATCAAGGTTAAACCATCAGCTGACATCAGATGTGTGTAGTGTGGTTGGGGTTTCTTGGGTCTTAGATGGTTTTTACTGCCTCACAGAAGTTATGCATATCCTTTTCACGCAAGTCTGGATTTCATTGGCCACCATCAAGCACTGGCCACAATAATGTAGATCCAAAACGAAGACAAACACCATGCACATCAGATTTTAAATTAAACCACCCCTTGTATCTTAGAATGTAAAAATGTATATCAGTTTGATGCAGATTACATTATAGGTTGAGTTAATTTGGTGAGTCAGAGCTAAATGAAAACTTGCGTCAGGGAATGCTGCTGTGCAAATTTCATAAGCTGCTCCAGTGGCTAAAAGACAAACTGGAGAGTGACGCCTGGTTGGCTTAGACTTTGCAAAGCATTGCAATACAGACTAATAGCAATGCTTCTCTTTAATAGAATATGGGCTCAAATGCAGTCTAGCACTTAATAAGAATATGGGCCTGCTTTAATCTCACAATATGTTTGGTCCCCGTTGGAAAGATCATTTCACCATATTGCAGGGATCAGACCAGTTAATTAACCTGTGATTTGCCCAGCAACTATTTTTTGTCATCTGCAGATAAGGCACTACACTCAGAAGAGATTTCACTAATTCCCAGACAGACCTGAGGTGGCATTTTGACCGTGTTCTTAAATGAGCCCCGATAGTCAGCGTTCAGTCTCTCTCAGTCACTGGGATAACATCATCAACATCGAAATCAGCCCACTGAAAATCAAGAAAAAATGGATTCCTTTTATAGCCTTCGGCAGTGTGGAGGAGGATCTTACTTTGTATACATACATACATCATCATTATCATCAGTGATGCATACATTTTGTTTGTGAACAGCCTAATACAACTTAAAGGGATGCACTGGTTCCGCCTTTCTAATGCTAAGCAGGTAAAGATTTATCCGTGTATTGATCCATACTGTCCTTGATGTCAGGGTTGACCTGCGGATCGAATCCACACATTCGGACACTGTCCAAGTCTCTCTATTTCTGTCTTTGGTCTTTCTACTTTCTACATCATCAATGCTTTTGGTGGTTGGAGGTAAGATGACCGCTGCCCAATGGACACCCTCTTTGGCCTGCCAGCAGAGTAGACCAATATTGTTCCACCAAGTAGAGCCCATGTAGCTGAACTCCTTGTGAGGTGCCTGATCCTCATTATATGGAAATAGTGGTCAGCTCGATCTTTTCCCCTTGGGTGAAAGATGTTATGCATTATTCTGGCTGATACCAGCATTCCTATGGGGGTGAGTTAAAGGAGATGTCAGGGGAACCCAAGTATGGTGAGGGAGTAAGAGGATATGTGGTTTTGTGAGCTTGTATACTGTTTATTGTACTTTCTGGATTACAGTTTTGAAAACCTGTACAAATATAAAAAATGTATTTATCAGTTGCAATGTCAATATAAATGTAAATGTCATTTTTATTTAGTGGGCTTTTCCTGTTCCACAATGTAAAGGGATATTTCCAACATTTTTCCTTATGCGCAATCAGTTTGGGTTTAACCAAGCTGCACAATAAATATACAGTCCAATTCTAAAGGAATTTTGCATTTTTTATGTGATATATGAGACCTTATGTGACATTCGCCACAGGCCCAGCATATCATGCTGCATTGTGTTAAAGTTCAAAGTTGTCAAAGTTCAAGACAGCTTCCTCTCACCGCTGTTTGGAGCTACCGATGTTCAAAGTTCCCTTGTGCAGCTTTAAGTGTGCTTTTCTTGTCTACTCAAGCTTCATCATCATGATCCAGAATGGCCCGACTGAGACTGTATGAAAGCAACCAGGAAAAGAAGAATCACTTGCCTGAGATTGTAACAAAACCAAAACAGAGCCTTGAGTAAAACTTCCAGTTTGATGAGCAATGACAAATGTTTATGCTCATGTAACTTGTTTCCCCTCCCACACTGGGCAGCACATCTGGCGGAGCAGAGGCACTCTTCCATTTTTGGAGAGGATATTTTGTTGTTTGAGATGAAACATTGACATCAAGGCAGACGGTGAGACAAAATAACAAAAACAACAAAAAACAAAACAACAAAACTTAATTACTTCGACGACTGGAAACAATTACAAGTCTTACGCAGAAGCTTCTCCAACTCCGGGCGGCGGTAACCTGCGCAGGTTACAGGCTAGTTTGATTTTGCTGCATTTGTTGGATCAGTTCAGAGCCGTGCAGATATGAGATCGTGCTTGAACAACTGCACACCTTAGGATTGTATAATACGCCGCGCAGACAGGCCAGCTGTCATTTTGCAAGAGTATTTTTGGATATTCAAAGAAAAAAAAATGTTCAACCATTGTCCAAGAGACACATCACTGAGCCTCACTCTGGTTTCATTGAGAGTAATGGAAGCTAGTGAGAGATAGTAGCGGATCTTCACACCGACTGTGCTGTATTACACAGCCGGTATGGAAGCCGAACGTCCTCATAACCTCATATCATCTGCCACTATGGCAGCCAAAGGGGAACCTCGATATACCCCGCATCTCTGACATATTAATACGACACTCTCACTGAGCCGTGGAGGCCAGTGTGTGCGAGACGGCAGGCACATCCTCTGAAACATAAAGGGCTCAGCACCACTGGGGATTAATTTAACTTGTAGGGCCACGGGGCTCAACTCCAACAAGCCTGGCTCATTTCAGGTAATCTCACTTTTCTAATCTTCTGCGGTGATGTCCTTGTTTTTCAGCAGCGCAACCACCTGCTGAAGTGAACATCTTCTCATTATTATCCACCAATGAACTCTGTATTCTTTTAATACGTTTTCAGCAAGTGGGGGCCTATGATGTGCTATTCCTCCATAGCCAGCGACTTCCAAACCCCATTTTTGGTTTTTGAATATATTTCATCGTTTGTAAAACACCTCAGAAAATTCCTCCTAAGAGCTCTAAACCATTTGAACCACAATAATGTTGACATCAAAATCATCTTTTTCACTGAGCCTTCTAGATCATTCAAAGTTCCCCTGTAATTTCTCTATAAATTACAGATCCAGGAACTGCAGTTCACCAAGCCAGTATCCCCCTCAGCTGTGTCTCATCTGGTTTCTTGACTCGGTTCGCCTCAGAAGGTGAAACCAGGTCGGCGGCAAGTGACCTTGAGGCAGCAGCTCTCTGAGAACGAGCTTGTTTTGAACGGCGCTTCAAAAGATGTTTCCAGTGTTCTGTGCAAAATGTGATCAAAGATTGATCCTTTACTTTTCAAATCACTGTGGCCTCACATTAGCCTCACACTGGGGTATACGAGTGCTCCTCTGCCAGCCTGATCATTCCATGGCTGTATTTCCTCTCATCTTTTCCAGATGCAAGTCTGAGTCCATTACTGTGCTGAGTAGGGATGAAATGTGTCATAGTTTTGTAGTCTGGCTTTACACATTTGTGTTCGTAACAACCCTTAGGCAGAAAATCATTACCACTGCAAACAACATCTCAGTATATCGATAAATGTGAATGTCTCTGTTAATTAGACTAATATATAGCTGGCCCAAATGTCAAAAGCAGAAATGCATGTGCTGACCTGTTGGATAAAGCCATAAATAGCTTATTATAGCTGCTTATCGAAAGGCCAAAGAGTTGATAAAGAAAAATTATCTTAGAAATGATATACATAAAAAATCATGTGAATAACAAATTATTTGGAGAAATGCATTTCATTATTCAAATCAAATCCAGAGAAGACATTACAGACTCGCAGTGTAAGTAATGTCAAATTAGAATTGTCATGATAAGGAACTGCTTGCACCATGACTTTTAAATAATGAAACGTTCAATATTTTTTGGTACCAGGTTAAGATATTTTTGACTTAACTGCCAACATCTCAAAATGTTTCAATCTCCCTCTGAACATAAAGGTGAATTCTGCCTGGCAATAAGAACTGTATTAGCATGATAAGAATGTATTCTGAATTTTAAGTTTCTTTCTTTCTTTCTTTCTTTTTTTTTGAATATATATATTTTTTTACTTATGGTAATCTTATCTATTCTTTGCTGCTACCTTGGCCCAGTTTCCCCATGGAGATCAATGAAGTTCATTTTAATCATAATAAAAACCTTCTTATAGACTCAAGATATTTTTATTCTCCTGCTGACTGGTGAATAAATCTTATCAATACCCATTTGTAAGTCCTGTATAACTTACCTTGCAGTATATCGCCAGATGTCAGTGAGGTAGGAACTGGTACTGGAAGAAGACACTAAAATATATTGAATTTGGTGTAAACGGGTTGTTGTAAAAAAAGGAGTTGGGGATCTTCTTATTTGTTTTTCGCCTGTGCATATAACACCAACCATGACATACAGAGCATATTGCTGTGCATAGCTTGCAAATACACAAACATTCCCTAGTTGATCGCAGTGTGTGAGAAACCCCCCTTTTATTCCCAGGCACAGACCTTGGGGTGTATCATCAAACCTGCAGCCATTATTCTGTGCACATTCTGCACCACCATTTTGAGCTACTTGCAGAACTGAATAAGAAAACATTTCATGAATGAACGAGAGAGGGAAATTTTTTGGGAGTAGCTGTCATT
>OMLF01026891.1:0-11466 GCA_900302615.1 Holocentrus rufus | reverse complement strand
CATGCAGAAATACAGTGATGCCGCAGGAGATAAGGATATTATAAACTCATTATTTAGCAACATAAGCATAATGGGTGGCACAGTATGAGTCAATGTGTGGATATTTTTTTTCTTTTCTAAAGGGCAAAACAACACATCCATTTAATTGCCTGTGCTTTATATTTAAAAAAAGCAATGAGGGAAAAACAAAGCACCATACAAGGCCCTTAGTCTGTGACAGTAACTTGTATTATTGTAGCTCCACAACATTCATTATACTATACACAGACCCCTGCAGTTCACGGCATAATAAGGTTTAAATCAGAAAACTGGATCTGTAGTCAAGCAGAAACTTGCACTTCTTCCTTGAGAAGCAAACCTCTGCGACCCAGATGGCTTGCCAATAGAGCTGCAGGATGGAATGAAAACTACTTTTGATTACATTTCCCAGTGGAGTCTCATGTTCAGTGTATTTAATAGCAATCAAAGAAGATACTGACATTTCTCCAAATTCATACATCATGTGCTGCCACTTTACTGGTGTCAAACCCAGGGACTGTATCTACAGCTTTGTTGTCAACTTGTAAAATCATGTGGGGGAAAAAAGGCTTATTTTCAGTTCTGCTTGCATGCTTGACTCCCATAGCTTCTGAACTCCCCGCTTTGTCAAGTCCCAGCAGGCAGGACTATTGTAGTTCTCCAGCATGTAGCTTGTAGGACTCACGCTGTGACCAGAATGCTACACAGCATATCAGCTCTGGCCATGACTGAGGTGCCAGTGAGCAAGTAATTGGATGCTCATTGGTGTATTTATGGAAAACACAGCTGCTTATCTCAATGTACAGATGTCTTGGTCACTTAGGTTTGGGTATGCTGCCCCTTTCCATGTTCTCTGTGGAATTATGTTAAGCTTGTGCGCTTATAATAAACCTTTTTTCACTCCAAGACAAATTGAGCAATATCCAGTCTGCCAGGTTGTTATAGCAACACAGTCAGAGCATACACAAACAGTGTTTTCTGGCAAGATCTTCACTGGGAACGACATGGACAAAACATAAAGAACACAGTTTTAGAAAAAAAAAAGTTTTTTATTGGCCAACATGGGGAGGATAACAGATGCTCCGCTTTACATTCACACTGCTGTGCACTAATTAGTATGGCAGTCTCAGGACTGTATAATGTATGCCAAATAGAACGGGAGAGAGAAGCCCAAGGGGTTGACAAAAGGTGGCAGGGAAACATAGTTTAGTGAAAGACGCTGGTTTGACTTTGCCTAAATCAGTATTCTGCCTAAGATTACTGACAGAGGAGTTGGCTTCACTTGAACAACAAATCCATGCATTTAAAAAAACTACATTTACACACATTTTAAGTGAGATTTTTTTCCCTTTAAAAGACTATTTCTCACATTCTATAAAATTTATGACATAAAAATTACATAAAATTCTATCAAACAAACAAAAGGTAAATTGATAAAAAAAAAAGGTAGTTTTTCCAACTACTAGTACACCAGACACATGTCTGACATGGACCTCAAGTTTAAATCATTTCAAGGAGGAACTAACTGTCTAATGGTAAAAAAGCCTGAACATGTTACAGATGCATCATCAGTATGACTTCAGTGCTTTGGTAAAAATCGACATTCAAAATCTGTAGTGCATATAAAATGACTGACTCCGAAATGAGCATATTTGGTTTAAAACAACATTAAAACACCATGTTTAAAAAGCAAAATAAGACAAAAATAATACCACTGTAATTATAAAGCTCACCAACAGCATTTTGCCCCATAGCAGTCATGTGCAAGATCTCAGTGCCGTCTCATGTAATTACTGTACCTTTGTCATGCAAATGTTAATGGCATCAGTTAAGTAAAACAGAGGAACAGACAATACCTGAGTGGATAAAAAAAATGTATAAGGATAGCTCCATTTGCTGCTTTTAGTGTTGTTGACTGGTTGAGATTGCATAAATCCTTAAGCAATTACTGAATAACATGACAGTACCACAGAATGCATGATTAAGAGATAACAGGCAATAATGCAACAATGGTTTTGTTGTTTCATCACAGTTAAGTGGTTTCCACTGATGCAAGCTGCATCTTTCGATCTCATATCACTTATCAAGTTTTTCAACTAAAAAGAAACTGAGTGATTTTTTCCAGACAGTTTAACAGTATGGAGTCACATATTATCAAAAAATATGCAACAAAGTGCACAAAGCAGTAAAGCCTTAAAGGCAGCTACTGAGATCATGCATTCATAAAGGCACACTGGTCGAGCGCGGAAGCAAAATAATCTAAGCATGCAAAACAGACCATGCTCAACAGAAAAACCCAATGTAATTCTCTTCAGCACAAGGAACAACACACACAAAACACCACTTTCGTTCAAAAGCCATGCAGAATTACATACAAAAAAATTTTGGTGAGGTGAACTTCATATAATCCCTGATGAGGAGGACTTTCTCGCAAACCAGCTGCCCTCTTTTGTAGAAAATGTGCCTTCAGGTGTCACAAAGGCGAGGAGGACACAGCAGAGCACGGCTCCCGCGGTCACTCCTCCTCCAACTATGGGTGCAAATGTTGATAGATCCCCTGTGGGAGAGCAGAGTTTCGTTACCGTCCGTCTCTCAGCTTATCTGTCCAGAATCTCTTGAGACAGAGGACCGTCTCTGTTTGTGATAAACCATAAAGCTCAAAATGAAAATGAAAAGAAAGAACACAGCCAATAAAATCCCAGCAGTGGTCCCCGGGTGACTACCTGCTGGAGAACAACAGCATGGAGGGATTATAAAATTATAAACACTTTGAGGTAATAAAACACAACAAGGTAAGAAAGACTAAAATGTCTTACTTGGAGCCTGAGTGACAATGAAAGTCTTGGTCTTGCTATCGATGGAATTAGAGGCTGTGCAGTTGTAGGTTCCTGGAAACAGTGTGGAGGACATCACAATGGCTTTATTCTCCATCTCCTCTTGCATAGGAAGTGAGGCCTGCCAGCTGTATTCAGGAATGGGGTTTCCCTTCGCAGTGCAATTTAAGATGGTTTTATCAACACCTGCAAGTTCTAAGTACTCTGTTTCAGGCTCCACAAAGGTGGGTGGGTCTGAGGAGTGAAAAAAAAGAAAAAAAAAATCAGAGATAATGCAAAACAAGGCTATTGTTCTCTTAAAAGTAGAGTATTCTCATGATTAAATTTAAATGTCATGAGAAACTCACATTGTACATTCATTTGATGTGGCTTTGATGCCATCATGGGAGGATCTGGTCCCATTGGTCCGAGGTTCAGCCGTGCTTCACAGAAGATCTGAGCACCATGGTCATCTCCGGTGGGAGTGACAGTGATGTCAGAAAACCTTTGCTGCGGAGCTTTATCCTCACTGTTGTATGACTGAGTGTGGATGACCTCATTTCGTTTGTACCAAATGACAGAAAGGCTCTGTACTGGAGCAACAGCATCTATTTCACACCGCATGGGGTACTCTCTTCCCGCTTTCATCATGCCCAAATGACTTGAGGGAGAGATGGACACACTGTCAGGCATTTCTGCAAAAAAAAATATAAAATAAATAAATGAATAAATAAAATAAAGAGAGAAGCACCGGAGTTTAACTTAAATCATGATAAATCTCTTTTCATGCTAAAAGTAACCTAAAAGTGATTGGTTACTCACTGTAGACAGTGACTGGCAGGGTTATTATACACTGGCGATCTTTAGGAAGAGTGACATAGCATTGTGATGGTACGTCCCAGTCTGTCACATTGTTTGATTTCAAATCAATGGAAGTGACATTATCTGTAAGCTGAGTCCCTCCAAACGGAAACTCCCAGCCCATTCCCACCACCTGGGTGGCTGATGTGCTGCAGGTGACGCCGGAGATGGACCGTCCATACTCCACCACAACACTAGGGGGGCGCGCTACAAGACTGACTCCAGGTGGACACTCTGCAAACCCAGACCCTGCAGGTAAACACAGCACAGGTGTACAACACAGGGTAAACCAAGCAATCTGCAATGCTACAAAACAGCAGAATATAGACAACAATAAATCATCAGCTTAATTCAGAACCCAATCATATTCTGGTGTGTAACAAATAATATTTCTGTCACTGAAGGTTAAGGTGTAGGTTACAGGTGTTTTGTGTGTTGCTGCCCTCTGGGACAAGCAGGGGGAATTATATATTTTGATAAATTAAGTAAATCGTAAGTAAATCATCAAGTAAAGGGATAATAAAAACAAGCCTTTGTTAAAATAGCAACGTTAGTCTGAACAACAGAGATAAAAGTAGCCAGTAATAAAGCTTAAAAGACGAAATTAGCACAACAAAACGAAACAAAAAGGTGATCAAATACACCTCCATTTTAGGTAGCCCGGGTAGTAGTTGGGCGTTGGTCTGCCTGTTTGCTTGTTACACTTAAGTAAGAGCAGAAGCCATGACACAATGTTGGGATTTTGTCCCACATGCAGCCTAAATGTGAAATGGTTAAAAAGTTTGCACAACAGAAAACACTGTTTTACCTATGCACACAATTATCCCACTGAGGACAATTAACCACGTCATTCTTTCGTCACAGTTTTTCAGCGCAGTACACCTTTACGGCAGAAATAAAATCCACAGATACTCCAGTTTAGTAGAATTATTTCCAAAACTCGTTGCCCCGTTTCAGTACGCTCCCCTCGCCTGTTCCCTGAAACCATATGGATCTACTCTGAAACTGAAACTCCCCAGGTTCTCCAGTGGCCCGTATGCTGCTTTCACGTGTTCCCCGAAAGCTTCGATTTCCAAGATTCGAAATCGTAAATATGATTTATTGTCGATTGAAGTACTTTAACAATAACAATGTGAAAATTGATATTGAAAAGAAAATATGTTTACATAAAAGGCGACGCAGCTTCTTGAAGATGAGAAAAATAATACTATGCAGTTGGCTTTTGTAGTTAGGCCTGCCACCCACCATTTACCTTAACAAAGATATCTGCCCAAAGGTCGGGGCTGGTGTGGTAGCATGTGGTCTTCTGATGTTTAATTAGTAAAACACTGAAAACAGGCTACAGCTTGCTCATTTTAAATGTTGTCCTGATACCAAGCTTTGACCTTTGAGTGAACACCTCTATTTATAGTGAGGCATGTTCAAGACTCACTTCTTTGCTGCTGGGTATTCACTTATTTGCCGAACAAAACATGATGTAGCCTTTACAGACACCTTTGAAATTCACTTGTCAGGATATGTCCACTTTCCTAACCGTAGTCACCGCAACACCGCTTTGTTGAATCTTTTGTGTGCCCTTGTTGTGACATTGCGATTTCCGATAGTCCTGAAGGCAGCATACTCTCTTCGTTACACCCTCTTAAACAAGAGTGGGGAATTTTTTTCCTATCAAGGGTTTCAGTTTTTATTGCAGTTTTTTTAATAACAGGTTTTATAACCTTTGAGGGCCGTACAAAATTATTCAGTTAAAATACAATATATATTTTTTATTTTATTATTAGTAGTATTTTTTTGTATTTACAAATTGTTTTTTTGTTAATTTGTTTGTTTGCATATGAACTGCCTCGCAGGCCGCGACGCAGATGACCACGTACACGGCTCGAGGCCCGGATTTCCCCCATCCCTGCTCATAAACTAGTAATCCCAGCCCAGCAGGACCGGGCATGCGGGCATGCGGGAGGTGAATTGTCATTTGACAGCCTTTGTTTGTGGCTTGATTTCATCTCGGATAGTCTAACAAGCCATGGTTCCCAAATGTCCTTTAGGACGAAATGAAAGAAATGACACATATAGTTAAAGGAGCTTATAAGTCAAATATGAAAAATGTTTTATGGGGTTTTAGCAATGTAGTGAGTAATTGATTCAAACTAGACCTATAGTTTAAGCTTCATTACAAACTAAAACTATTGTGACTGATGAACAAGTGACCAAAGATAAAACAACTTTACCAAGTGTAAACAAATGCTTGACCTTTTGTTTATATTCATTCCCATATTAGGAGTATAGTTTCAGTAACAAAACAACTTCAACACTTAAAATCCAGCTTTTTAATATAAAATACTGTTTTACATCAAATAGTTATGAAAATTTACAGCAGCATTCACAAATGGATTATAATTTCCTCCAAAGATCTGTAATTCAACCACAGCCCTTTCACTCCAAAAACAAGCCTCCTTTCATTTGTCAACAAATGTACAAAAGGTACAGGCATTGTTTTTTACTTGCATAGCTTTGCACTTTAAATGCTATCATAAAGTCGTATTTCCACACTAACGCCAGCTTTGTTTCATAAATAAATATAATATTTTACATAAAATATAACTGTACAATTCCAATAGGCATTAGGTGATAATAACTGCAGTCATTCATTCAAAGGATACAGACGACACAGAGTGAGACAGAATGTCCCAAAACCCCAGAGCCTGGCACAGTATGGCACAACAAAGGACCAGGCACTGAGTCAGGCCGGAGAGAGTAGTGCAGAGCTTGGCTCACAAAGAAAACTGGTTTCAGTATATGCTAACAACAAAAGTCCACAAATGGAGTACAGCTGATGAACTCTTTCATAGAATCAATGTCACAATTTAGGAGATGCAGCTAAGAAATGAAAAGAAAATAGTGCATCTCATGTTAGTGGGGTTCTGTAAACACCACATCGGCAATCTCTGGGTATCACTTGCAACTTCATGCTAATGTGTGTATTCTTGTAAGTGCATTTATCAGAATTTGTGTGTGAGGGTTTTGTGAGAGGAAATTTGCTGAGATATATTCTTCAAACCAAAGACAACAAAGAAATTCATATTTACATTAGGTTCCCTTTGTGCTCATAAAAAAAAGACCATACCAGTTTCTCTAACAAGTCGGACTCAAATTTTCAGTCCTTGCACATCCTCTTCCTTCTGTCCAGTGAAACAGATCAAATCCAGCAGTACAGATGGCAGCCGACGTTAACTGACTTGATGATCGGGTTATTCGATAAAAGGCAAAATGCGGTTATATGTGAGTGCTCTTTTGTGATGAATAACAGAGTGTGTTAAGTATTGAAGGGCTGCAAGAGGTATTTCCCAAAGGTCCCAAGTCCAGAGTCAGCCAGCTGCCTGAGTGGTATTCAGCCCCTTCACCATTGTAGTCTCTGGTGTCAAAAAAGGGGGCTGCTCATTCAGAGTGGTCAGAGCTATCCGTTCTGTGCTACACACAGATGTGCCGCTAAGACAGTTTGGTCATGGGGAGATGCACCTCCGGGCCGTTGTGAGCTACGTTGCCGTTCTGGTTGCTGATTTTGGGGTTTTTCACGTTGTAGTTGCGCATCTTGGTGTTTTTGTAGTAGATGGAGTACAAGAAGCCGAAGCCGACGCAGATGCCCACGACTACGATGGCCACGACTCCTGCTATGAAGGGCAGGTAGTCCTCTGTAAAGAAAGAGGAAAAATCAGATCAGTAACACATTAATGGTGTTAAAATTCAAGTAACCGTAACATGTGATGACACTCTTGACATTTGCCCACTTTTTCCATTCTCTTATTTTTTATTTTATTTTTTAGTTTCTTATAGTGCTGTCCATCAAAAAAAAAAAAGAAAGAAATCAAATTAATTACATGATATGCTGAGTAATGAATCAAATTAATCACAATCACATACATTAATATTTGCTTGGAAAAGCCCCCAAATGAAGATATTTCAACTCAAAATCATTACATTATTGTGGCACATGAAGCATTGAGGGAAAGGCAAAGTTTTGTGATCATCTTCCATAATGCTGAGGCTGCACGAGCGGAACTAACGCACTGACCAGTTGGAATTTTGTGATGCACAGGGTCAGGGGTCACTAAATTATATGCGTTAATTTTTTTTTTTTTTTAAATCTCTGCCAGGAAGTCATGCATTTTGTCGGGTGTGTCTGTATGTGTGTCTGCGGCTAATCTTGGGCCGAACTGGGCCGATCAGCCCAAAAAAAAGATTTTTTGTTTACGAAACATTTGTTCTCTCTACTTCCGCTCCCTCACCCCATTCCATTGTCTAGCTCGCTTGACCATCGCTGCTCTCTCCCTCTCTCTCTCTCTCTTTGCGTACGTCTGGGCATATCAGCCTAATTATATTTTCCTTTATCCTGTTGTGGTTGTGTTTGCTCCGATTGTGGGTGAATAACATTGTGGACGTGCGTTGCGGTTTGGGCAAGTTTATAAAACACGCTGTTGATGAACAAAGTCAACAGAACACAGAGTAGACGCGCAGCCAACCACAGTCAACCACACCGCTACAATAAACTGTTTGTCAATTTTAGAAATAATTTTAGAGATGTCTGGATTGAGTCCTGTTGGGAGCTGACTGTGTCTCTCTGTGTGCTGCCTAGAGTGCAACTGTGTCCATCTTGCTCTGTTTGGCGCCTTCCATTGATGCGTTTGTGCCAGCATTAGTTTTTTTTTCTTGCAAGTGGTCTCATCGTAGGGTTATAGATAACACTACACCATGCAATTGTGGGGGAAATGACTCAGTCATCAATTGAAAATGCCCAAATCTAAAATCAAAAATTAGCTTTGGCTTCCCTTATGGGCCACTTTATTTATTTGGGGGAAACATATTATCATAGTTTGAGGTTTTCACTGGAGGTTGAAATTCCCCTCCCAAAATTACACAGTGAACGTTTAGGTTAAATGTGCTCTTACCTTTTAAAATCACCTCCACCTTAAAACTGCTGGAATCAACAGCATTAGAGGCATTGCAGATGTACAGGCCCGCCTCAGTGACGGTGAGCGTGCCTCCAGACACGCGGACATCTTTTTCTGGGCTGTAGTGCCACTGGATCGTTGGTGCTGGGTGACCATCGGCTTCACAGACAAGTTCTTCAGGATAACCTTTGAATACTGGTATCGGCGACCGCAGTTTTGTGGCATTAATGATGGGTTTATCTGAGGAGACAGAGGGAGGCACACACACAGTATGAGGTCAAAAACGGCCCAAGAGGTATTACATTACAGTAATAATAAGAGTACTAATTAGAGCTGTCAGTGTTCACACGTAATCGCATGTGATTAATCTTAATTGCATTTATTACATGTTTTTTTTTCATCTTTGAGCTCACCTATAGTTGGGTGAACAAGCACCAGTGCATTCTGCAGCCTGCTGGCTGTGTGGCTAACTTTCAGACTAACTCGCTGTGATACTGAGTGGTTAAGCCGGGCTTTCTTAGTCTTGTTTGTGGAAGATAAGTGAACAGTTCAATTTACTTAAAAACTGTTTGAATTGCAAAATACAAAATATTAAATGTGCTTAAAATGGGATTAATCACAATTAACAACTGAAAATTAGAGATTAATCCTGTTTTTTTTTTTTTTTTTAATTTTAACAGCCCTAATAGTTTGGTCCTGGACAGTAATAGGAATCACATAGGACTGGATAGGTAGAGACATGTCTTCTAACCTGAATCCCAGGGTCAGACGAACATTTTCAAACCAGGAAGAGAGTATGACAATAGAGTATACCACTCTTATAAATGTGAATATTTATGGAAATGATTAATAAATACTGGCTTTAGACAGCTCATTCAGTATTTGTGAATACAAGCAATTATCTCCTGAAGCTGAAAAGACTCAAACTGGTGATGTGCAGCATGATGTTGCTCCACTGATGGGAGTATGAATTGAATTTTAGCATTCAAATCAGCATTATATTATCACAGCGGCATATGTGTAAAGTCAGATGATGTAAGATGTTCCCTCATTCCTATACAATTATGCTAGTCAAGTCAGAGTATTTCCCAGCAGCCTCTCAGGACAGTACATCAGTGTGACACCATAGATTGGGACACAGAGTACTGCTCTGGTTTCTGATGACTGACACACAGTAAATTCTTACGAGTTAAGACTTGGCTTTCTTAAGCGTACAGTAATATTATATTTCAAAGCTGAAATCCAGCGGCATTCACCTTTGACATCCCCACCCAATGTGCCCACACACAAACACGCACACACACATTCACACAAGAGCAGAAGAAAAAGGATCTCACAGTGGACAGTAACGTCAAGAGGACTGGAGCTCATAGGTCGGGGTCCCCCTGGTCCGAGGTTCAAATGAGCTTCACATCTGAATTCTGTCATGTTCCGCTTCCTGTCCAACCTGATGCTGATGGTAGACGAGACGTTCACTGGGGACCTGACCGCCCTGGTGTCACAGGAAGCCTCGTTCTGGGATGGGCAACCAGTTATTTTCTGTGTGTCTGTGAGTCAAAAGAACATTATGGGGGCGGGGGGAGTAAGTAAAAGGTTTGAGGAAAGAAAATGAGAGTCATGCAACACAATCATCCTGATATGATATGGCATATTTTTCATAGGGACACGCCTATTTGTGCAGGGTGGTCACTGAGGCATATTGCCATCTGGGTGAAAACAAAACAGCGCAGTGAGTAACTTCCTTATCCAAGAGAGGGAGCGATTTGTCACAAACATTTTGTTGAAACTGAGGTGTCCTCAAAAACAATGGCCTCTAAATAAGATCAAAGGCTTTTAAAGCACTTAATCAATCACTGACGCACGATGTCTGGCACCTTATGATTCTCCCTGTAGCTTTTCCTTGAGCTATGTGTTTTCAAGTGAGGTCAAGCAAAAGTCAAAAGAAAAGGAAACGGGCCGCTTGTTTAAGACAATTCAGATGTACGCTAAGATCATGAGGTTTGAAAAATCATATCTTTCTGCCTCTACCATCAAAAAAGAAAATCTCATTCTAACTGATATTGGTTTAAAACATCCCTCCTAGTGGTATGTCCCGCCCCCACATCCAACAGGAAATACATCACATCCAAGAAAGAACATGCTCCCAAAATGCCATTTCATCACAACTTCAATAGACAATTGTGAAAATATGATATAATAATGAAAATATGAAAATATAATGAACGTTGACTTGACTGCATGTTAGCATATTTCTGTTTATGAATAGATTTGCTTTTTTTCTGCATGTCTGACTGGCACTGGCAGATCCACAGAAAAGGTTTATGTAGTGAAGAAAGGCCACTCACCATTGATCTTCATGGTTTCATTCCCTTGGTACCACTTCACCATGAGGTTCTGCAAAGGAGCCACGCTGGTAATGTCACACTGCAGCTGGTAGACCTTCCCGGCCATCATCGGGCCCGTGTGATTCACAGAGTAGACAGAGACGCTGTCCGGCGTTTCTTTGGGGGTAATTTTAATCGTGTCAGACAAATCAGAATATCTATCTAGATTTCAAGACGTGGTCTACAAAAAAGAGCAGGAAAGAGAAGTTCTTCATACTTACTGTACATGGTAAAGTCCAAAGGTTTCTCGCACTTTCCAATTCCCTCAAATGTTGCAGCACAGACAGGCCTTGGGTCCCAGTCTTCAGGGGCGCTCTGCCACACGGTGCTCATGACGTTCCCATGTGAAGTCTGCCAATACAAATTCTTGACGTTTGAGGGTATGGCGGAGGTGGGCTTGCACGTCGCCATGGATGGTTTTTGGTATGATATCACCATCCTCGG
>OMLF01026890.1:0-11115 GCA_900302615.1 Holocentrus rufus | reverse complement strand
TCTCCCCGTCGCCAAGCAGAGCGGCACTGAGCGAACCCTCTGCCGGAGAGGCAGTGTTGCTAACTGGAGCTCAGCCATGCCAAAGGGGGTAATTTAAAAAACATTATAATCACATGAGCAGAAATGTCTTTGGCTCGGTAATTAGTGCTGGTGAATGGGGATATCTATGATGCTGTTTGGTTTGGATGCTGGTGTGCGACTGCATTTGGTGGCTGCCGATGGTGGCGGCATCCTCACCACCCAATCTCTCTGTTTGTCCCCAGACTGGCTTTAAAGGTAGAAAAATATCTTATATTAGGGGTGTAATGATTCTCGATTTGTGCCTCAGTTTTTAGGCCACGGTTCAGGTTTCTGTCCCAGTTTAACTTGAAAAGATCAAACTGACTCAGGATTCAAATTCTTTCTTTTAAATTTAGTTGCATTATGCATAATTGCCTGGAGTTCGATCGAAGCGAGGACCATTGAGACTCAACTGTGGAATAAGTTATCCATTCTTTAGTTGGGCCAACAATGAGAGAACCACGTAGACTCAACCGTCAAATTGCATGGTTCCACAGTGTTTGTCATTTGAGTCTAAATGATCCTTGCTTCAGTTTACCTTTGGCAATTTCGCGTAATGTGCCTTTAAACATATACAAATAATTAAACACAAAAAAGGTTGCGTCTTGTAAAGGCTGTGCATTAACAGAATGTATTTGCATGCGGCTGGTGGAAAAGACAATTAGGCCTCATGTTATTATTGACTAAATGCAGCGCTGAATGTTCTCCATTACAAATGGGTGTGCTAGAATTTCACATTATGCTATAAAAGAAGTGAAATGATTATGCACGCAAGAACTGTGGTGATAAAAAAAAAAAAACACAATTATGCACACATGTACAGTAAGGACACGTGACTGCAGAATCACAGTTTTTTTTTCTTTTTTTAAACCTTTACTTCATTTGATGCATCCAACAGCTGCAGATGGATTTTTCTGGAGGAGCATCAGGTACTTAACAATGCTATCTGTCAATACAGATAGCATTGTGGTTATTGATCTATAACCACAATAACATTCTGAACCACAGCAGCAATGAAACCAGTGTGTGATGTGTGTCGAATGACATGATGAATTCAAAGTGATTTCCACTGATAATCCGTGGCTTTGCAGACTGGAGCCTGATTTTCAGTCAGTGGTCAGTGGCCTCAGTATACACGTTATATATTATTGACACATTTCACACCTTCTGTCTTTCCTCCCTCGTGCCTTCACACATATATACACACATTCCATATGTATGCACACGCGCACACACACACACACATACTGTGGGGTCCCTCTGCTACAATGACAGCGATAAAGTGACAGTGAAAAGCACCGTCGCCCAGGCATATCTCCACATGGATCATTTACTCTTATTTCACCAGTGTGGCTCTCTGGCCCAGCTTGCCATCAGCCTTTATGGCTCCTGACAACTCATGTGACAAATATCCTCGGGGCCATCTCTCTCCAGATACCTCATCTCCCTCCACAATCTACACATTCCCTTTGATGAGAAGCGCCTGGAAACGATGACTGACTGTGTGCACCGGCCATAGGTTCACAGTGAGCCTGGCATCGGGATCTACCAGCATTATGCATCAATCATCCACTCTGTTTCCATTTCAAAGCCCCTGTTGGGTGTGGTACAGCGAAACCATGCCACCATGTGGAAGGAAAAGCTTCAAAGCACATCATATTGATGAGCAAATAATGGGTTTTGCAAGGCTTCAGGGAAAAAAGCTCCTGGCAAAATCTCAACCACTACATCCAAAGCTGGATTTATACAGTACAGGGACTAAGACCTTGATTTTAATGTAATAAAATGTGATATTTTATTGATCCCTGTAGGAAAATTCTCGGCTGACTTGCCTGCTTCCACCAGAAGGTCAGTGGCTGGGTCAGATCCACAGCAGCCCTGGAGCTGGTAGGGATTCAGTGTCTTGCTCAAGGACATGGCAGAAGGATGGATGCTTGCTGACAGAGGAAGCCTTAAGCTGAGTCATCTGGTTGAAAGATGGTCCTCCTACTCACTTGGCCACTCTGCTGCCAAAACTCCTTCTGATCCAGATTTATAGCGCTTCCATTTTGAACCTGCAAAAAAAAAAAAAAAAAATCAGGTCTGGATCACACGGGAGTCAAAATCAGATGCTCTCTTCCTGGACAAAACTGCAAAAAAAAAAAAAGATTCTCTGTCATTCGTGCATCTGTTGCTGTTTCCCAGGCCAATTGTACTTTGTTCGTGTGTGACCTTGCTGCAGCAGCCGATCCTTGTCACTTTGATTTGCATAACCGGTGCCTCGCAGCATTTCTCAAGTTGCTCTGATTCTCACCCTAACCAAGACTATGACCCCACTGTACACTCAACTACTGCACCACTCACTACCCGCTGCACCCTCATTACCACTGATGCCTACGCTGCCACGCTAGGGCGGCTGTTTGGGTTTGATTTTATTCCTGGAGAGTGTTTATATTTAATCTACTGGCAAACAGTGCATCTTATCTGCACGATGTGAGGCCAGTGACGTAAATAAATGGCAAAGTAAACCATGACCTTCAGTGGGCGATTCCAAAGCAAACAACAACCAGTGTTGACAAAATCAATTATATTTCCAGAAAAGTGTTCCTTAAAAATACTCATGTAACTAGGTAAGCTAAATCCATTTGATATGATACGATGATGATGATGTATACTATGAATTTACCTAATAAAGATGGTTTAAAAGGCCTGTTCTGCAAATTTAAGGATGGGCAAACTGAGTATAAATGGGCACACCCTCCACTACATCACATAATCCCACTAAATTAAGTATGACAGTCCTTGATTGTGTAACTGTCTTGTGGGTCAGATTCCTTGTGACACTGATACAGGCCTGTAATTATCCACAGGTAATTGATACTTCAGAAAGAATTATTAATTTCCAAAATGAGGGAAAAAAATCTATCTATTTTAGTCTTAGCAATTATAAATAAACTTATCACTTACTAATTGCTACCATGCAACATATTATATATTAATATAATAATAATACAGTATACATTTTAGCCACTCTTCTAGCACAGAAAAGCACAGTAAACACACTTCTGTGTTGCAACTTTTTGGGGAGAGTGCCTGAAAAGTGTCAATGATTATCCTGGTCTTGAAGTAAGATTCACGACTTGGCTGGTAACGTGTCCATCTTGGCCGCTGAAGAGCAAGTTACTAAATTTGGTTTGCCGCTGTGGTTATTTTGGCTCGCACATATTCGAGGAGCTGCAGCCTGTTGGCCTGGGGGTTAAAAGTGTTTGCAGTAACTTAGTGAACGGTGTTTGCCTGGTCTGCAGCGCTGCTCTGAGTTGGGGCGAAGCGAAGTTCGCAACAAACAAACAAACAAGCGGGAAGGGAAAACAAAGTGGCTGTGCGTCGCTTCGGTTTGCAGCCCCGGTGTCAACTCGTGCGTGCGGCCGCCTGGTGAAGCCTGACTTCGGGGAGAGACGCGGTGCAATGAGTCGGTGAGGCTGCATCTGGTGTGAGAAAGGATTGCACAACTGAGATCGCACATGGTCGATATTACATTACCCTGCTCAACGAAACCATGCTTGGACAGAAAGTACATTCGGGCTTTACGTTTGATCGATGTTTGAAACAGTATTCCCCCTGTTGCAAATTCATTTCACATACAGTTTACCAAAGAATGGGTTGTGAACTTTCAGTTAGGCCTATGTGTATAATCTACAAAAACGGGCCAGAATATGTTTGAATATGTAGATGACATTCATTTGGAGTGAATAGCCTGCTGATGGTTAAAAACTGCTAAAATTATACAGCTTTGCCTTTTAAATTATTATCATTACAGATTGTACACCTGCTTTTGAACACCTGTTATGTTGTGGGAAATATACACCTCTGATGTTGTCAGAAGTGCATCGGAGAATGTTTCCACTGTTCAAATAAATGAATGTCATCTTCATTTTCAAATGCATTTTGGGATGTTTTGAAACAAATTCTGGGGTTTAAGTGAAATGTCTTTTTGCAGCATAGGTCAACAGACCATGCAGTTTTGCAATAATAATATCCATCTTCTCTTATTGCAAAATGCAGCAGACCAAGGTGGGATAAATTTGTTGACTAAGTAGCAGGAGTCTTAATGTGCCTTTCTCCCTGCAGCCTTGCTACAGTGGAGGACTATAAGGCAGCCATGCTGCTGAGTGGGGTGGGTGATGCTCTGGGCTACAGGAACCAGCTGTGGGAGTACAACGAGTCAGGGCTGGCCATTCATCAGGTCAGTGTGGGAGCAACATGGAAATAGAGGTTGCACTACTCATCTGCTACCTGAGCTTCAGGGCCCCAGCAAAATGAGTAATAGTTTAACTTCACCACTATGTCATTCACAAATGGTTCGCACAGTGAGAGAAGGTATAAGGATGACTGCTTTGATCATAAATTTCATTGCCAGCTTCCCACCTACAGTCTAGACAGGTATGCAGCTCTATAGTAAATCATAATTGACTTCACTGATATGGTTCCTCCGGACCAAATCTTATCAAATGTGTCATGCCTATATGTTTAGGGGTCTGTGACATGAAAATGTTTGGCAGGCTCTGGTACAGTCATGAGCTCTGTTTATTAAAAGTCATGTCGCTCGGCTTCTGATTCATTTAAATTATTCTGAATCTGAATCCCACAAAACATGTATAGCGATGTGACTCATCGCCCCTTTCCTCTGTGGCAGGAGCTGAAGGAGCTTGGTGGGCTGAAGAACATCAAGGTGCAGCTCCCTGATTGGCCAGTGAGCGATGACACGGTTTTGCATCTGGCCACGGCTGAAGGACTGGCTACTGGTGAGGTCGAAATCACATTGTTCCAATTAGTTCTCGCTGTTCTGTTCTCATGGAAATGGGTAAAGAGGTTGATTGGATTGATCTGATACTCAATATCGTTATGATGAAGCCTTTAAGTGACAGAATCCGAGCCCATTGTAAAGGTTAAGTACAATTTACACTGCCTCGCCTTTATCTGCTGATTCATTTCAGGTCGAAGTGTGAGGGGAAAAGAAGATAGTAGAGATTCAACTTGACCTTTTACTGTGACACGGCGAAACAGGCGCTCTCGTTAATCTATTACACCTCTGTGAGTGTTAACATGACCAAGATCAGTTAACTTGGCCTTGTCTCACTCACAGGGAAGCCAGGGGAGGAGCTCCTGCATGACGTGGCTGCTCGCTACGTCGAGGGGATGAAAGACATGGAGGGGAGGAAACCAGGGCCCTCAAGCATTCTGGGTAAGTGAGAAAGAGACAGAGAGGTTTAAATCTTAATTCCTCCCCCTTTTTTGCTCATGTTGCATGCATCAGTGGAGATGCAGAGACCCTAAATCCTCTCCCTCGCCCTGTTAGGAGTGTCCCAGCTGAGGCCAGGGGAGGAAGGGGGGTTCAGAGTGCCCTATAACCCCGACGGGACGGGATGCGGAGCGGCCATGAGGTCCATGTGCATCGGCCTGAGGTAAGACACTTCTGTTGGGAAAATCATCACGAACAAACACATAAAACGCAGCCAACCTTCTGTGTTCGTTTACTTGGCATTTAGGATTTAGTTTTCAGCCTTTCATAGGTTTGGTTATTAACTTCTAATCATCACGAACCTCGCAATATAGCTTTCATAAACGAATACAAGACATCTTTATGTCTTCTCCTTGAGTAATGATGTTTATTTGTATTAATGCTTCTGGGTAACTGTTTTTAATAGCATTGTTTGTGAGCAGTAACTGAAACTCTGGGATTAATACAGCAGAGCAATAAAGCTGATCAAAATTCATATGTAATATCGTAGAATATGTCCGAAGCACATCCCAAAAACGTTACATGTTTTCATACATGACATCTTGGCGCTGAAGCGGCCTTTGAGTAATTGCATTTTTCTTGCTGTTGTTGACATTCCTTGCGTTTGCAGTAATATCGTAAAGTGATTCAGGAGCAAGCAGAGGGAAATGCAATTTTGTAAATGCAAAAATAAATAAATAAAGGAATCAAATTGTGTGTTTGTCTGACAGAGAAGCATCTGACTTGCCGCGAGTTTAACTGTTGAATAAGCTTGAAATCTGTTGTGAGCAAGCGACCAAGAGTTCAAGGCTCAACAACAACATCCAGTAAAAAGCCTTTTATGGAGTCCATAAAGTAATAAAGAAAAGTAATTGCTGCACACACAATTCACCTATTTCCAAGCAAAATACTACTGAATGCTGGATGATGCTTCTATATCATCTATATGAGGTTTATTATGGAGGGAGCCTCAATAGAAATATTCTCCACTTACCTGGAGCAGTATAGCCTGACTAGGACTCTTATATCTTGGCCCCAATAGGTATCCAAAGCCGGACCAGCTGTTGTCCTTGGTGGCGGTTGCCGTGGAGACAGGCAGGATGACCCACCCTCACCCCACCGGTTTCCTGGGGGCCGTAGCCTCAGCCCTGTTCACCGCGTACGCTGTCCAGCGCCGGCCGATCACCTCGTGGGGTCTGGGCCTGCTCAACGAGGCCTGTCCCATCGCCAAGACCTTCGTTCAGGGCCGGGGCTTCGCCGTGGAGGAGACGGAGAGGGACTGGGACTACTTCTGCGACAAGTGGCAGTGGTATGAGCAGCAAAAAAAAATCATAAGATGATCAGACGTAGGCAGGATGAGTTGTGTAGGTCAGGCTGTCATGATACATTCAGATCCAAGCCTCCAGCAAGAAAGATCTATTAACTTGTGTCGATTTTGTACTAAAATGTCACTGGTCAGACTCGGTTCAGTGATGTGACCTTACAAAAAAACAGACATTTTGATTCCAAGCCGGCGCAAAAGAGGATCGACACACAAATTGATGACATACTTCGGTTTGTCTGCTTGAAGTCACAGGGAAACGGCATTTTGATGGCATCTTGATCTCATGATTTGACACGTTTACGACTGCAAAAGGACATCATACGAGGAGGGACAGCTCAAAGTCTTGCGCTTGTCCAAATGATGGATCTTCTAAATAAATAAATTCCAGCCACCAGGATGCAGCTGAAATGCCCTAAGTAAAGGAGGCAGGGTTTTCTGGGGTGAATACACAAAGGTGCACTGCAGCACCAAGATGATGATACTTTGAAAGTTATAAAGTTGCATGGTTTATGTCTTGGAGGTGGTTTTATTGGTTGTAATTTTGCACCTACTGGTGTGTGATGTTACCACTAAAAATATGCCATTTTCCAGGAAGTAGAGTAATGGGATTTTGATATTAAAAAAAATAGGAGAAAATAACTCTTACCAGTTGTTTGTACTTTATATTGATCGTCGGCCAACAATGTAAAAAAGTTTTTTTATTTCATTGTGACTTTAATCAGGCAAAATACCTGTTTAAAAATATAAAAAATACATATTTACCAATATACAGGATGTGATCCTTCTATTACATAACATGATACACTATATGATGTGATATGATACTGTAACTATTCCATGTCATATTACACTCCGGTGAATTTAATGCCGGAACGTGGCTCAGATGTTGGAGGAAATGAGGGTCGGGTGAGAACATGAATGTCATCCACCAGTTTGTGTCTCCCATCACAGATGGTCGGCGGGTTCACCACACTTCCAGAAGGCTCAGCAGCAAAAGGTCGTGTCCCAGAACCGCTGACGGGACGTGCCCTGACACGGCTGCCGCGCTCACGTCTTATTGGAAGAAGCAGAAGAATAGGATCAAGTTTTGTTTATACGACTTAGAAGCGGTTATTTGCTTAACTCGTGCAAATGCCAACAGCCAGAATAATCTTTGCTCAAAACAAACCGCAGCAGAAATTTCTCACATTTAAATAGGCTTGATTATATCAAACTGGTGATTTGGATTTTTCTTAACTTGGACTGCCAACATCAGTGTATTCCCTGCTGTGCTTAAAGCCAGTGTTCATGTATTTCTGCAAATCATGATGCCAGGCGGGAAATATCTGTGCACGCAAAAATTGCCACATATACTACTTGTAATTACTGTGAGCATGCTGAAAGAACCGTATTCCCCAGTTGACAGCTTGTATTTACAGTAAATGTGATATGACCTGAATGCAGCATAGTGTTGAACTTAACTCCACAGCATCTCACTCAACCATTTCAACCCTCAACATCAGGAGCTCAAATGGTTTGCCTGACCCTGCTGGATTTCTATGAACCTTGGAATTTATTAAGATAATAAAACAGATAATGTTGCCTTCCCTTCTCGCTCTGTTTAAAGGTACCTGGACTTAAGGGGCATCTCTACTGGGGTGGGGCCTGCCATTTGGCCCTCCTCCTATGGCCCAGCTGAGAGAGATGAGGCCTATAAGACCTTCAGCCTGTCCGGCTGGGCGGGACGGAGCGGCCACGACGCTCCGATGATCGCCCTCGACGCCTTGCTGGGGGCCGGCTCAGACTGGGAGGAGCTAATGAGCAGGGCCGCCTTCCACGGAGGTCAGAGTTCAAAACGGCAAATATCTCATTGTATTTGTGGCTTCATGGTTAATTAATGCATCTGTCCTTCTTCCTCTTATAGTCAGGTGTTTTTTTCCCCACAAACCTCTTCCTCATTAAGACTGAGAACACTTGCCCTCTGACCCTCAGCCATATGGAAATTTAGTCTCAACGCAAATTGGTCCTCATCTGTCATCGTCTTGGCGACAGAAGCTGCACAGATGAGGTGTACAGAAACTGATGCTTTCATGCAGCTACTATTCGGCAAGCAGCCCTTTCATCAGAGGCTGAGATAACTTAAAAAAATGAAATATGCTCAAGAACCTTGGGAATTAAATTATCCTGTTAGTGTTATGAATCTGAGTCAGTTGTCATGGCATCAGGAGGAGCTGCTCAGTGTGACTGTGATCCAGCCTGACGGGTGTCAACGGCTTTTCAAGCTATTATGTTAGGACCATGAATCTGTCTGCCCAGGGGTCGCATTACGGAGGCAGCTAATGATTATTTTCATTGTAGATGAATGCACCGTTTTTTTTTTCTATGAGCTGATGATTCATTTCATCTAAAAAATGTTAAAAAATACTGACAAATGCTCACCACAAGTTATCAGAGGTACAAACACACCCAAAAGGTTTTTGGATGGTGGTTAAGTATTAATTTTATGATAAGAAACAGAAAAAAGCAAGCAAACATAAGCATTAGTGATGCAGTAACCAATAATTGTTTGTTTTTACTTGATAAAGAGCTAAAACTATTGATTATTAATTTATCATTTGACAAATAAGTACTTAGAGGCAGTATGATCAACTCCCAATACTGGTTTGATTTGCAAAATTACTCAACTAAATGTTTGAGTGACAAACCTACACACTTGATCCCTAAAACTAAATGTTTCCTTACGTCCTGTTGAAGTGCTGTTGAGCAAAACAGTGAACCTTTATCTGCTCTCTCATTGTCAATCACCCAAAATAAGAGCACCAGTGACAATTTGTAGCTGTCTGGGAGACTTTTAGATGTGTTGCCAAATAGATTTTTTGCAAATTTTAGCCTAGGCATGACTTTTTAGCACAGAAATAATAGTAGGTGAACTGTACTGGTGCAACAAGTCAATTTACAAAATAAAAGAACACCTGCAAAATATCCGTTTCAGTTCATTTCAATCTGTGACATTGAGAAAAATCAGCTTCGCCACAGGACTTGCACACTTGTGTTCATGTTTTCCTCTCCCGCTCCACAGGAGACAGTGACAGCACTGCTGTGATCGCCTGCTGCTGCTGGGGTCTCCTTTATGGCACCCAAGGGGTCCCTGAGGGCAACTATGCCAACCTGGAGTACCGGGAGCGCCTGGAGCGCAGCGCCGAGAAACTCTTTGCCCTGTCACACTGAAAAGGCCGACACAGTCTGCTGCGCTTGCCAGAGTGTGTCCTAACGTTGTCACATGCCCCTGTTGCGCTGAGGGGAAACTGGGCCACACACTCTGACACATTGACATAGAAGTAGTCGGTGAGCTCGGTAGTACATTGATCTAGAGCGCTGTCATGTATAGTCACAGAGAAAATGTGCTGTCATGCTAGCCTGAGGGGGACTAGAGTGTCCTACTAACCCAGAGAACAGCAATTTCCACTGCCACAACAAGGACTGTCTGCCTCGTGATACTGGGAGAGACACTGGTGCAATAGGAGGGGTCCCCCTGGTGACCGTGTCGACAGAAGGTGTGGAGTTGTACTACTGAGCCGAATCAATCGTAACTAATGAAAATGTGAAGCTGGTATAAAAAGCCCTCAAGGGGATAATTACGTATTTTGTTGTCAGACTGATTTATTATCAAATGTTCAGTGCTCTTCAAATGAAATGCACCACTGTTATTGTCTAATGAAACAAAAATTAATTTGTCTCGCTATAGTTGTTTACCGTTATTTCACGCAGTGCAGAGCAAAAAAAAATGTAACAAATGTATTCTGGGAAAGTACAATTAATATAATAAATCAAGCAGACCAAGCGCTGTAGTTAAGTTGAAAACTTTATTTTTTGGTCATTGTTGTTTTAATAATTTTTTTGTGTTTTCCATTTTTTTATTATTTATATTTCCCTACAGGAGAGAAGAAGGGCAAATGGGGTGGTTTTTTCTACCGGGTCAAGTAAAAAAAAAAAAAATAATCTGCTAAAAATCCCCTCTCCTCTTCAATTCCCTCTCATGCTGTGTGTTCTGTATTCCTTGGGGACACATGCTCTGAATTCACAAAAATCCCGCGTCAGTACGTATTTCCCATTTGTTTTACGGTAGTTATAAAACCCACAAGGCTAAAAACACAATGTTGGAAAATAAAGTGTCTTGTCCTTTTATTCAGCCACGTTTTTCCTCTCCAGCATGGTGTCTTAAGTCTCTACAACAGAGGGAGATTGAGTAGAGAGCGGGATGACAGTCGGGATCGGACGATGCTGCTGTCCGCCACCTTCATCATTAACGTCACAAGTCTCGCTGGCCTCTTTGTTTGGGGCTGAAACCGAAGCTGTACTGATGAAGAAGGTTACAGCAGACGAATAAGGTGCCATGTGACTTTTTGTCCTCTTCTCTCCCCTGTACTATCCTGTCAGTCTTTTGTTTGTGTGGGTCACGTCCAGTTTGGGCCTCACATCCAGGACACTAAGGGGA
>OMLF01026889.1:0-12078 GCA_900302615.1 Holocentrus rufus | reverse complement strand
CCCCCCCCCCGCCTGTCTCTCTCTTCCTCTTTCACGCAGACTCTCACCTCATATGCAAGCTGACATTTTGAGTACCTGTGAAAAGCACAGGTTATGATTAATTCATCATGTCTCAGTCAATATCTGTTCTATTTTGAGTCTGTTTTAAATATCTGAGTGATTATGTGTTTTTTTCCCCCAATGCATTTTAACACTTATGCCTAGGCTATAATATCTGAAACTATTCAAATGCAGAATGTCTGGTCTGATCATATTAAATGGAGCCGATGACCTGTGCACCTTGTCGCAGCATAGACACGTCCTGTTAGTCATAAGAAAAATGCTCTGAAAGTTGATCCGATAGTACAACATTTACTCTCCGAGCATTCTCAAAACCTCCATTTAGGTGCAATATGATCTTCGCCAGTCCTCAGCCGTGGGTCATTTTGCCGCCGCGTGAACCCTGCTCAAAGTTAAACAGGACTTGTTAACATCAGGCCTATTTTTGTCACCCATCCATCCACAAACTATAATACTCCCTCATTTTCTGAGGGAAAGTAGCCCCATTTGTCAGCACCGTCATCGCTGTGTTTTCTCATTTGTCTGTCAGTGATTCGGCTCAGCGCGTTAACGGCAACCTAATTCCCGCCGTTCATTCATTCGTCGTTGACTCTTGCTCCAGTGTCGGAGACTCACTACAGGGCAGTGATTGAGTGCTTGAGAAGTTAACTACACGGAGTGAAAACTCACAGAGGGAAGGAAGGGTTTTCCCTTCTGGTGCGATGATTGATAAATGATAGTCAGGGGCCCCCCGAAGCCTTCATTCCCCACTGTAATGACCGGTTACGTAGCACGGAGAGACGCGAGTAAATCCTTCCACTGCTCTCTCCCTCAGCCTGCTGTCTCCCTGTCCCTTTGTTTCTTTCTCTGTTTCTCTCCCTCTAACAGTGTAGCCACTGTCTGCAGACAGCTCTCTAATCTGTGACGACTGAGGCTTTGCAGTTTAAAAGTGGGCCTTTTTCTGGCCAACACATTAGTTTGATGGATCGTTAGAAAATAGTGGTGACCACACATGGTAATTTCAGGCCAATTTTGGCCACCTTAAATTCACATCAATTTTGATTGCTCATAGGCTGAATCCATTCCGAGCTGCACCCCTGCTTTAAAGCAACAGTTCAGTTCGGTGGAAGATTTGTAATTTTTGGGAGTACATATCCCCTACAGGCAGTGTCAAGTACCCGCTGCAATGTTAATATGCGCGCAGTTTTTAAATAAAAAGTAATCATGAGGTTTTACAAGAAATGATTTTGCCTGTTTGAAATTGTTGACGAATACAAACGGTGCATGAATAAAGCCGACAGCTGAAGTCAGAGCAGTGAGAGCCCGAAGATACTGTATAAAATTCTATTTAATATTTCAACAAAATTTAACTGTCAATATATTCATGATCTGTGAGAGTTTATGCTTGTGGGCTGTTTTTAAGAACATTTTGGGGTTAAATATTTAAAAACATGGAGTACATAACAGTTTTGCCCATAAAGATGTCAGATCTTTGATGCTCAGTATCTCAGCTCTGCACTCCGCCCACACAGAACCTTTTAATTACCAGCTCACAGCTTGACTGTGAAGTGAAATTCCATCCATCCATCAGTTATCTGCACATTATGCAGGAACGGGTTGTGATGGAGGAGGGCAGCCCAGACGTCCTTGCCACGCCTCGGCTAACGCAATCTCATTCCTTCAGTCACTACCAAAGCTTGTGACCATAGGTGAGAGTCACTCCCAATACGGAGGGGCAAACCACCTTTTTCCTAGAGCCATGATCCTCAAATTATAGCCTCAGACCATGAAGTGAAATTAATGTATCAATACTGCACCAGGGTAAAGCACCACTTTAATATTCAACCTGCACAACTACAGTAAGATGCCGAGCACAACCAAGTCTTCCTCTGTTAGCCACTGCACAGCTCTACTGCAATAGGGGTTAAGTGCTGCACTCAAGGGTACGTCAACAATATTTGCAGAGGGAGAGGAAAAATATTTTTCTTTTTTTATTCCCCCAGTTAAGATTTTCCTAGCCCAACTCGGGATTAAAACCAAGAGATTTCTTAACCATCAGGCTTCTGCCACTGCTACACATATGAACATGTCATGTGAAGATCTTGGTGCATACATCTGAACATAGCTTTGACTGACCCCCACCTTGTAATGAGTCCCACAGGCGTTTGAAGTATGGATGCCCTAGTTTGAAGATACGGATATAGCATTTCCCTAAACCCCATAACACATGCTTAACCATCACGCTCCCAAGACCAAGTCATTAAACCACAATGTTATACAGAGTGGAACCTCATTTACATGAACGTCAAGACACCCAGACAGTCCCAGACAGTATGACATTTACTGCAAATTACGTTGCACAAAACACTTAATAATGTGTGTGTGCAAGACTGTTTCATGTTTTTAAAAATAGGCAAATGAGTACGTATGTATGTATGAACATTTCGTTCTCCCAAGCGATCTCTTTCTCAGGGGTTCAGAAAAACACAGACCTGCACCACTCTCTTTGGGTTGGGGGATTTATTGTCTGATGTTTAGAGTGAATTTATTGTAGTCTTGTATTGTAGTCTTGACAGTTTTAAGTGTCAGATTCTTTTTCTTTTTTTCCCCTTCTTCTTTTTTTTTCTTCTTCTTCTGCTTCTTATTTTTCATCTTCTTGCTCCTCATCTTCTTCTTGTTATTCTTCTGCTTCCTCTTCTTCTATTATTATTGCTGCTATGCATTTCAATTATAACACACTTCTCCTTAAAAGAACATCTAGTTTTCAGATTGGAGTTGGATTTCATCTCAGAGCTCAAATCCAACATAATCCCACTCTAAGACCAGGTTTGTGTTCATAAAACGGCTCCTGGAGTGACGACTTAAATGCTCTGTTGTAAACTTTTATTGGATTCCTGCCAAAATTAACAACCTGCAGATCCAGTCAGATATCAGTTCATCTCCCTCACTCTCTCTCTCTCTCTCACATGCATGCACACAAACATTATCTCACACACCACTGTTCATTGTTCAGAGACCAAACTGGCCACCAGAGACTATGTTTGCTTGATAAACGATTCCTTCAGTACCCAGGCCATTCATCTCATTGACGAGTTGGACTGAAGTGTCAGAGGCTTTCACAGGTTTACTTTTACTTTCAAGTTCACTGTTTTTTCCACATATATTTGTGGTCTGATTGTTGTGCTGGATGGTTTGAATCCCAGTTTGGAGAGGTGAGAGTGGATGGGGAGCCTCTCCAAAGTTTATGATAAATATAGAAAGCACATACCATAGACCCTCCTCAAAATGGTGCCGGGAAAAATCCCCACCAGTGATGACTCCACATACTGTACCTACATTAATATATATATACATATGTTTATGTATATATTATATGTATCATGTGAAATGTCTTGATAAAGGTCCGAAAAATGTGTGTGGGAGTCTTCGTTTGATTTCTGTATGCTGCTCCAAAGTACATAACATTTTTATTATGGCCCAGTAGGACTTGGACCTCTAAACTCTAAAGTTTTAGCTCCCTGCTCCATACAGGACCACAGTGTTATTTGAAGTGTGTTTCTCCTCATCCTGTAATATCTAGTGTTGATGTGTCTTTGAGCTGTAGCTGTACTGCTCCCAGAAGAGCAGTACAGCTATACGGTCTTCTAAAAATCAGAGCTCAGTAAGCTGCTAATGGCATGTAATGGCTGCATCAGTGTGAGATTAGATGCCTTTAAATCTCATGTTCCCTAATTGACACTGATTCCCAGTTTGGATTTTTGTTGCTTTATCCCATACCCATGTTTAATATACCCTGTCTTACTGATCCTGATCTTGAGCCATAATTCAACTATGTGAGCAGAGTGAGACCCAACGCCTTACCCACGCATTTTTTGTTTTTTGTTTTCCAGAGAAATAAGACCCCATGCCGACGTAAATGTCACCTCACGATTGCTACAAGCGTGTCTGATTAAATCTCCACTTGTCCTAGCTGTCAACAAGCGAGCCTGGCATCATCTGCCTTGATCCAGTTCCTCCAAGGCTGTAACAGAAGAGTGCCACCAGCAAAGAAGTGTTCAAAGGAACATACCTCCATCTTGGATATCAAACAGTTGGCAGCGAACCCAGCGTGAGTAACCCAATGAGCAATCGGCAATGCAGGGATAAAAGCTGACCCCAAGGGTAACATTGCTAATCTCTAAAAAAAGCTGGTTATCCTGAGCTTCTTTGCAGGCTATATGGGACTTTATAGAACCATTACTATTTAAAGATCCTTTGGACTTTCTTAATTGCTCCTCATTAAGAATTTTTAGTAGGGCCGTAACTATACTTACCCCATGTATATCCAAATGACTCTTAAGGGGTTCTGAGTTTCGCTGTACAGAACCAAAAGCCACCTTTTACAAAATAATGTAATTTAGGTGATGAAATCATCCCTATTTCTTTTTTAACACTTCACTGTTGTGTGTTTCATGTTGCTGTGCTCCAGGGATCTCCCGCCTCCTAAATAGAATGAACAGATATTAAAAACCCCAAGCGGAGACACATGCTCTTCGTTCATGTACAGTGCATATGCACGTCTCACTCACACGGCTCCGGGCACGTGCCTTTGTGCTGTTTGCATCCTTGGTTTCCACTGGCCTCCCCGTGGCTGTTTCCCCCTGTTTCCCTCTGGCTAATGTTTTGTCATCCGGCACTGTGATATTATGTGAATTAGCCTGTGGCGGAGATCGCCGAGTGGTAGTCATTCATCACCTGTTTGGCAGAGGTGGCTGCGTGAGCGAGGGAGCGAGCCATCGCCGGTATGACGTGCGGAGCAAGCATCTGGTGTAGGGGGTTAATTGAGGGCGATTAAGGTGATTAATAGGTTTGTTTGAAGTGAAAACACAAGACAGAACGGCTTGTGTTACAGAGCAAATATTTTGGGGGGGAAAAAAGACATCAGTGGCATGGGTGCAGGAACGGCTGGAGAGGGTAGCAGCAATTGCAGTCAGGTGTGTGTGTGTGTGTGTGTAACTGTGTGTGCGGTGCCAGGAACAGAGCAGGTTGTAGAGATCCAGGTGTATGTGGGGGAAGAAGAGAGGCTTTCAGCTTAATGGCAGTGGGAAATGAAATCCTGCGTGTGTGTGTGTGTGTGTGCTGTGTGCACATGCATGTGTGTGTAGAAGCAAATAGAGACACAAACTTGAGTGTGTGAACACTGAGAGGGAAAGAGTAATATTGACACGGAGCTGGCTGGTTAAAAAGAGCTTCTGTTTCCTCTGCACTCAACTCCCATCATTGTTTCAGAGAGGGAAGTTTCTGCGTGGCTTCTGTGGTTGCATTATGGAGGGTGTATGTATGTGTGTGTGTGTTATGGCAAGTAAGCAAGACAGAGTGAAAGTAAGACACCCATAGCCCCACTCTCAGTGCAAACACACTCAAACACACACACTTCACTTGAGTTCCAGAAGTGGAAATGATCCATGGTTGTAAATCAGCATTTCCTCTCGCAGAAGCTGCCCCCCTCTTCTCAGTCCCACACACACACACACACACACAAACCACCACCACCACCACCTTGAAATCTTGTTACTCCGGGCTGG
The DNA here is from genome assembly GCA_900302615.1 of Holocentrus rufus. Lineage (NCBI taxonomy): Eukaryota > Metazoa > Chordata > Actinopteri > Holocentriformes > Holocentridae > Holocentrus > Holocentrus rufus. The sequence goes on along the minus strand of OMLF01026889.1, from coordinate 6,475 downwards.
ATGCAATACTAGTCAAGTGTACCAAGAACTGTCGGCATTTTCCACCAGCATCCAAAGGTCGGGCGGGCAGGGCTCCTGCAAATAATAGACATGATGACTGACGCTCATTTTATTTCCTGTTTTTACTATACAATGACTTGTTTTGTGGTTTAAGAATTAGAATTTGTTATTGACTTTTCATTCGGGATTCACGCTTTTCAGGTTTTTTTTTTTTACACACTATTGCACTCATGCCCAATAACAATTCCTCTTTCCTTGCCTTCTCGTTATTATTTTTAGATATTTCATGTTGTCCCGGCTTGAAAAGCCCCACTGCACCTTTTCATCTCACCTGCTCAATTTGCAACATGTATCATACATGCATTTATTTATTTATTCACTTCCTTTTTTATATAGACAGCTTATTATTTATCTCTTTCGCTGCCGGTTTATTTTGTGTTTGTTTACCAGTGTGGAACATTCTATTCTTCCTCCTCTTAATTTTCCATTAAATGTCAGGCCAGGAATTGGAGATTTATGGGAGTGTGCCATGCACAATGCATCATGTGTTGCAGCCGTTTTCTTGTTTGAATTGCTTTGCCCTACCCTGAACCCTATTTAGAAGCCCTGTTTATGCAACATCATTACAACTATCCATAAAGTTAGTTTCATGATTCATAGCATCATGTGACTTGGAAGTGAGCAGTCCACTGGAGCATAGAGAGATACAAATTGGATTGTCTTAAATTGTAGTTGAGTTCAGCCGAGAGTGTAAGGAGGAATATTCTTCCCCTGCTCCATTATAAACCTAGTTACCATATGTTGTATGTGTAGTGGTGTCAGAGTATATCCACCTTCACTGCTACAACTCCGCTGTTTATTGAGTGCATATTTCTGATCTAGAATTCAAGAGCAAATGTAAACTGGATGGGGCCAGTCAACTGGAGCATGAAGAAGTAGTAAATAACCTTTGATTGTAGTCAAGTTGACATTTCAGATTCAGCACTGAGGCTACTTGGGGAACCGGAGTGTCACAACATCTTCCATTCACTATTTTGAGCATGTTTTTTTAGACCTGCAGATCTTTGCATTTATAACGCTTAATAATGTTGCATTATAGAACACAAGAACTTTTTTTTTTTTGATACGCATATCTTTCCCCTTGAGAGAATCCATCAGCTGAACCGCCGCATTCATCTCAGAGGGAACGAGAGAGACAGATCGGGATCTGTCAAGGTCGTCAGTCAAAAAGCAGGACGCGGCTGAATCCGAGGAAGTCCTTCATTTCAAAGAGAAAACACTTCATAAACCAACAGTGAGGGGATTGAGTTGGAAGACAGGCATGGTGACGGGCCTCGCCTCATCTCCCATCAACTCCACTGCCAGTCAAAACAGAAACCTGAAATAGATGAGACCCTTTGTTCCCTGTAAATGGCCATAACACGTGCTCCACCAAAACCTAAGATGCATAATAGCGGCCTTTTTACTGACACTATTTATATTGTCAAGGCTATTAGAGTCAATTGTATTTCAACCCTCTCTCACCCTCTATTTTTGGTTTTGGCGCTGGGGTGGCAGAGGGCTTTTGTCTGTGAGCAGAAGCTTGCTTGAATAAAAAGGAGAGTAAAATGCTTCAGAACATGTTGCTGATCTTGGCAGGTTATATCACACTTTTAGGTCCTAGCGAGCTATCACGGCATCTCGCCTTGCCCACACTTCCCTCCATCGCGAGTGAGTCCCTCCTAGCGCTCTGCCAGCTGTTATTTTTAAAGTTCTCTCACTCCTACATCAAAACATGGTTTTATATGTCATTAAGCCCGGCTATCCTCCCTCCCTTTATGAACCAGACCTCAGAGATAATCAATCACTCATAAGAAGGTGCCAATATGTTAGCATATGGGAGGGGTGGGAGTGGAGGGGGGGTTGCAGATCAGGACACGAATAACATCAAGTGGGATTGGATTACCGGGAGTGGGAATGTGGTCAAGGGGATCGTTGGGGTTTGGATTTCCAGATTTTTCTATAGAACGAAATCAGAAGTAAGCTGGATAAATACTGCTCTAATGGTGCAGAGGGTGGAGGGGCTGCGCTGTTTTCACAATGATGTTATTGCTGCCACCCTTGGTCTATAAAGTTCCCGAACTCGCCTGGCAGGTGCCGGCTCACACACATAAGGTGAAAGGGTTGAATAAAGCTGTGAGGGTTATAATAAGGCTATCATAACCTTTGGAGCTTTCTGTGGCACACTTAAGATATTATTTTTAACCTCTAATGCAGTGTATTTATTATCAGAAGATTTGCTTAATAACCGTTACTCATGAAAAAGGACTAATATTCCATCATGTTATTGAAGAGACTTGTAGAGATCACTGGGATCATTAACAAGCTGTGCCTCTCTGTTCGAATTCAAATGGACAACTCAAGAGGCCAATGGCAGGACAGTGGGTGGGTCTTATGAGCTCCCCCCGTTTTTCCAAAACAACTAGGCACCTTCTTCCAGGCTTAAACGAGGTTAACATGTAAGGAAAGCATTTCCGTGCTCTGTGGTATAATTTTCAGCCATTTGTTGACCTCCACTATACTTGGATTCTTCCCCCCAAGCTGTCAATCACTACCAGCAGAATTTGAATTCGCCTGAACAAATAGTCCCTTTTAAGTACGCTAATTTTAGCAGATTTAGAGTAATTTTAGCAAAAGTACATGCTAGCTAAGTATTCACAAGATTGAATTACCAATGCATAGCAACTTTAAACTTTCATGGAGCAGTTTTTCACATTTTTTGAGCATGAGTGGGAATGAATTGGGGGAAGTTAGCTTTTACTTAAGTATATTCTGTACACACTTATTCAATTATTTGTGGCGGACAGACATGACTGTTGATGAGAAGGACTGGCATAGTCCTTTAAGATACTTAGGTCCTGATGTCACAAAACAAAGCCGGTAGCAGCTGAGGTCAACTATGAATGCTGTCTCAACTTTTGTTCTGGCGCTGCGCTTGCACAGGATTTCAACACCGGTGCAGGCCGTCCCATCAACATCTATTCAATGTGAAAGTGTTTGCTGGGAGGGGAGAGAGAGAGAGAGAGAGAGAGCTAGCGAGAAAACAGAGAGAGAGGTGAGAGAAAGAGCGGTCTTGTGGTCTGCTTTGGTTTCTAATATTGCAGAGGTAGTTCTCCAGCGGCCAAGCGGCACCATGTGACGGTAACTGGATCGCCACACAGCTGCAGCAGCGGGCACCGGGGGCCGTTCGCCTGGTCGTCCCCAAGGCTGCTGGAATAGTGACAGAGCAGCTCCACACATGCATACACACACACACACACACACTTACACATTCACCAGTGTATGGAAAAACCCAAACAGTACAGGATGGGGCGAGCGGGGAGGTACAGGAGAGAAGAGAACTCTACCCTTTCTGTTTCAAAGATGTTTTGAAAGCTGTGAAATTTCTAGTCGGACCGCGGTAGAGTCGGTTACACACAGGGCTGTCTTTTAAACTGAGGGCTCATGTGTTTGGGCTTCTGTTAAGTGAAGGGTGGCGGTGGTGAGACTGAAACCCAAATACAGTCAATTAGGAATGTCTCTGTCAGAGGCCAGACCAGACGCTTGTTCTCTATTAAGGCCTTGTTGTTTCTATTAGCTCTGATGGCTCTCACTGTGAATTTAAAGAAGGCAGAGAGCTGGTGCTGTTTTGATTGAAAACTCGTGTTATATTATGGAGCAGAACTATAATGTTGAGGCGCCGTGCACTTTGCAGGTTTGAGCATTTGAATAATGCTCATAACCTTCGGGGCATGCTTCACCAGCCTCCCTCTTTCTTGTCATTCTCCAGTATATTTTGATAAATAAAGCAGAAATGGCAAGAAAAATGATCCCTTTAAAGGACGTGATATTTGGTTTAATTTCATTTTCGTGGGGGATAAACCATGTTGAGTTTTTAATTATGATTTTTTGTTTGCTGTGCTTTCACTGTGAAATTATTGTCCTTGACTTTAGTGAAGAATCAGCCTCTACAGATTTAACTAACCTGTTTTGAGTTTATGCACTGAGGATTGGGCCATGCTTATCAGTCTGTCCGTCAAACATGATATCTCAAACACCACTGGTCTTATTTCAAAGGGATGCTGCATCTTCATGCTGCTCCAGAATTTAGAAAATTAAATTGATTTGTCTGATGAGGGTACTTTCATCAAAGGTCAAAGTCAGACACCACTGGTCCAGCAACTTAGAGGAATGGTGTATTTTGGCACTGTATTCTGGCATTTAAAGGAATAAAAAATAAATCCCAGCTATTCCTAGTTCAATCTATCCTTCCAGATAGTTTCTGTGTGATTTGGCGAGGTTTCTAGTCTGCCATGATCTTCCCAGTCTCCACAAATCCCAGTTCAGTGGGGCTGGATGGGTTACATTTACATATGAAAAACTCAACAGCAACAGCTCTTTCCAAAAACAATGACGCAAATACCTGAAGCTCACAATGAAAAAAAAATTTAGATTTGAGTGAACGGTTCCTTTAACTGTAATAATAATAAAATAAATATATAAATAGTACTTTTGAAAGGCCATAACTGCTACTGTGCAACACCAGGATAGTTTTGATTAAACTTTGAAAGACAATGCATTTTGTAACTACTTGGTGCAGAATCTTTGTTTATTCTTGCTTTTAAAGTTCCTTAAGTAGAATTAAAAAAATGTATGATTGTGTATGAACGGAAATGCCTTTTTATACATGAAAACATTTTCTATTTTTGAAAAACATGGTGCACTGTAGATAATGGAGAGAGGTGATTGTATAGCACTGTAAGTGAGTAAGTATAATTGTGTGTTAGCTGAGGCCATGCCACACTAAGGATGCTTTCTTTGCTGGCATGTGGCCAAAAAGCGGGGCAGGACATCCATACTATGTCACCAACACATAAACACACACATATATAAACACACACAAACAAGCACACACAAACACAGGGGCATGGCTGCACGTCTGTAGTGTAACTCTATACCAAATAGTTCTGGGTCAGGCTTGGCTACCAAACACCGAAGAGCAGCGGGGCAGAGGCAGGGCAGGGAGAGAGAGGGGAGAAAATTCAGAGTGCGTGGCAAGTTGGCAAACACATCAAATGCTTTGCCCTGAACCCTGATACTAAATGTTGCTGATACCCTGTTAGGGGAAGTGTCATAGAATTGAAATGGGTAGAAGGAATACAATTATGCCTGTCAGCAAGCATTGGAACCGCCGTGGTGTCCTTGAATTCTAGGGTTGCTGGTTTGGATCAATAATGTATCACTTGATATTACCACTACCACCAGAGTATACAGTAAAATGATGAATTTGCCATGGTAATACATCAGGTTTGTGAGTCAATAACCATAGCAACTCTTCTTCTTTGCAACTATTCAGAGCACCAACCAAATCATCATTAAAAAGTGATCCGCACTTAAATGTGTTTTCCATCTATTCACTCAGTGTGTGGGGAACAGGCAGAAACATCAACCTCAACGGTTTTATATACTGTGCAAAAATTCCATGACAGCACTAAATTTGTGTAGCAGCAACCACAGGAGTGCTAAGGGAAGAAGGAGAAGTAGCTTAGACGTAGCTTTTCTGTCCACTCTCGTTCTGTGATGTGGGGAGCTGGCAGGAGGATCAAAGGCTTTCCCCATGAACCCTGATACTAAATGTTGCTGATGACCTGTCCTGGGGGAGAGAAGCCTGATAGCGATATTACACCAAACAACCAGCAGCGTCCGGTCGCTTTACACGAGGCTGGACGGCAGGCTGAAATCCTGACCTGGATGAGAACTTGCCTGGCTGACGCATCTGCCCCTGTACACAGCTAACGTCAGACACTGAAAAAAAAAATTCAATTCAGACTTACAATCTTGTTTTTCTTAAAACAAGTGAAAAAAAATCAACAGTTGGGATGAGATAATCCTGCTTGTTTCCAATGCAGCTTCACTTGTTTCAGGATTTCTTTCTGGGTACAAGTATAAATATGTTGAGAGGAGGCAGAATAAGGCAGATCCACCCACTAGGATAAAAAAAAAATACGCTTGATTCAAGAAAATTCTAGAAACACGAAACAGTTGGTTTACTTGGTTTATCATCAATGAAAATGACACTAAATGGCTCATTAAGGCTGAGATTGTTTGCAGCAAAGGAAATGTAGGTGATGGGAACACAAAGATTACTTTTGATAGTTCTATAAAGTAGAGCTATAGTGTGATGGCTTCATGCTAGTTTGGGAACGGGCCAATGGCAGAGAAAATGAAGACCGGGTTATCAGTGGGACGGGGGAGAGTTTGAAATAACAGGGTGGAGGCGTCCTGGAGGACTCGGGGCTGGAACGCGTGTACTCATAACCTTGTGAGCTCTCTGGATCGGGTTCTTTGTTGCATGTGATCTCCCTCCCTCCAACACCCACCACCCACCTCTCTCCCTCCAGCTCTTTCTTTCTTTCTCTCTTTCTCTCTCTCCCTCTCTCCCATCTTTCCTGTCACT
>OMLF01026888.1:32415-43212 GCA_900302615.1 Holocentrus rufus | reverse complement strand
GAGAAGAAAAGTGTGTGTGTGTGTGTGTGTGTGTGTGTGTGTGTGTGTGTGTGTGTGTGTGTGTGTTTCAGTGAGTGCATGTTCTATAGGAGGGGGTTACAAGGTGGGGAAACATGGAGACAAGGACAAGAGAAAGAAAAGAGGAAAAGGTCAAAGAGACAAACATCATGGAAAATTAAAGGACGGAGAGATTGAGGGGAAAGAGAGAGAACAGGGGGATTAGGAGTAAAGAGAAAAAGGAGGGAGGAAAATATGTAAGAATTAGGGATGCACCAATATGTTTTTTGTTGTTGTTTGTTTTCTTTTTTTCTTTCTGAGGCCAATATGGATATCTGGTATCTTTCAACCCATAAGTGCCAGCACTGAAACCGAATGTTTCCTTTTAAACAAGAAACATGTTAGTTTTAAGCCAAATTTTGAGTGGAATTAATACCAGTGATATCAGTAAGGTGCCCATGTACTGGTCCATCCCAGGTAAGAATGGAGATGCTCAGGCATGAAGATATGGGATGGAAGACAAAGAGTTACTGAAAGAAGAGAAGGGTGTGAGGAGGAATGAGGAACAGAGAGAGAGAGAGAGAGAGAGAGAGAGGGTGGAGTCTTAGTCCTCGGCTCCTGACCCGGTGTCTTGGAGCTCCACCTCTGCTGAGGGAGGAAAATCTCACCGAGGCTGTATTGTTCAGACCTTCAAACTCCACGCTGAGCTCTCGGGACCTTCTCACTTGGGATTACTCAAATATTCTCTGAGCGGGACCCAGACCTGTCCACCCGCTGCCGGCCGGATCCGCTGCTGCTCAGCGGGAGACTGCAAAGTGTGGTATGTCAAGATTCAAACTTTTCAGTGTGATTGTGGGGTTTCTTCAGTCTGGGCTTTCCAGGTTCCCAGTTTGATTGTTGAAGGGCAGATTTGAAAGCCATGGCTGTGTACGGCAGCTGGCACTGGTGTTGAGTGATTTGAGAAAAACTGTGCATTGTTTGGGACTTCTATGAAATGACTATTTACTATCATTTCACCATGCTGGTTGTTTTATTATAGATAAATGCAAGGGCAATGTTGAATGATGCTGATGCTCAAAGTAACCTCATTTATTCCTTTTTAACCCTCAAATTAACGCAGTATTCACTTTCTTGCTGTCTGCTTTTTGACTTTGTGCAGTGGCAGCAGTGTGCAGGGCCTGAGGCTAATCTAAGTATATCTGCTCAGGGATTAAATGGCTTCCTAATGAGCTTTCACTAATGTCAGAGCTTCACTAAAAGGAGAGCTCTCATTGAAGTTTCGCAGCACAATGTCAAGTAGACATCAATTGTGTTCTGGGATTAATAATAAAAATAAGAAAAAGAAAAAAGAAAAAGAAAGGATAATTGTGCGCTTGACACTTATGGCACTGTGAAACTGATGCAATTAATACAAAATCAACACATAACCCTGACTGCAAGAGAATTAAAGGATTTCAATTCTGTGAAAATGTATGGAAAAAATGTGCAACTTTTGAAAAGGATTTTGATATAAGAAAGGTCATTATAACATAAATACATGTCACTTAGTGATGGCAACTGCAGATTTAATAACACTTTTTCATCCCAGCAAATTACTGTCCCCAGCAACTATTATTCATTTGAGTTTTATAAAATGATGTGGATATGATGTCATCTTATTGCCATCTTATCCTGTAATCACGTTGTCTCAAGCTGACTTGATTTAGACATCACAATCCACGTGAGTTCAGCAGCATGTAATCATTACCCACTAATTAGAAAGGACAGTTAAACAGTATTTTAAAGCCTATAATACAGGCTAATGAGTCAGGACCAGTGTTTCAAAAGCTGCATTGGAACCTGGCAGAGGTTTGTTTTGCAGTATAAATTGTATTTGTACCTACGTCAGACATTTTTCATATGCAGCTGAAAAAGTTTGAAAGTTTGGAAGTTTGCCCTCATGTATTCCTGATATTGACTTCATTTATTCCTGATGTTTGGTTTATCTATCCCTTGTCTATCCCTTCTTCTGCTCTGCATAAACATCATCTCAATCGCTTTCCCTTTCCCTGTCTTTCTCTGTCTTCCAGTGACTAATATGAGGAAGCCTTTGAATGGGCTAGACCCTGGGATCAGACTGCATTGTATCCATTGTATTTAGACGGGGGAGCAGCATGCTAACCAAACGGTGAACTGCCACGGCCTGTCAAACCCCCTCGCCCTCGTAGCCACCAGCACCTCCAGCCCAGCTTTGGAGGGGGTTATCCAGACTCTGTGCCCTGCCTGAGCACCAGCGCCAAACACAATGGATTTCATGGATCCTGGTCAGGCCTCCAGCTCCGCTCCACTCCTGGGCCCTCACAGCAGCTGCACCAGGCACCACTACCAGTGTGTCCGGAGGAAGCTGCGGCCAGGACGGATCTTGGGCTTTGTCATCAGCCTGATAGTGATGTGCACAATCTGTTCATGGAGTGCCTTGACTCTGGCCACGTCGGCAGCCCGGGAGCTGGAACAGGCCACCGACAGCTCAGTGGAGGCTTCGGCGCCTCAAAGAACTCTTCTCCAGCACCACAATCACTCAGCCCCGGCAGAGGACACACCTGTGGCCATGCGCTCTGCAGGTGAGATGAATCAGGGGGACTATCCCACGGACTACTTTAGCCTGGAGGAAAGACGCCAGGGCTATGTAGTGCTTCATATGTTTGGGATGCTCTACATGTTCATCGCCTTAGCCATCGTCTGCGACGAGTTCTTCGTCCCCGCGCTCACCGTCATCACAGAGAAGCTGGAAATTTCTGATGATGTGGCAGGAGCCACGTTCATGGCAGCCGGAGGCTCGGCCCCAGAGCTCTTCACCTCTGTCATAGGAGTCTTCGTTTCCCACAGTAACGTGGGCATTGGAACCATCGTGGGCTCAGCTGTCTTCAACATCCTGTTTGTGATCGGGATGTGCGCCCTGTTCTCCAAGGAGGTGCTGAACCTCACCTGGTGGCCTCTATTCAGAGACGTCTCCTTCTACATCGTTGGCTTACTCATGCTCATCTATTTCTTTCTGGATAACCAAATCACATTAGGGGAAAGTATAGGCCTGCTGTTGTGCTACACCACCTATGTGACATTCATGAAGTTCAATGCCAAAGTGGAACGTCTCATCAAGAGCAAACTGGGCAGCAACCAGGTGGACGAGCTGGAGGCTCCGCCCAAGGTGAGGCACCTCACATTTCTGTTCCAACACACAAACTATCGACTGGGGTTTTCCATCCAGATGTGCCTTCACACATGCATCCATGCATTTATCCATCCATCCATCCATTTCACTGTCCCCATAATTCACCCTCAGCCTGCAAAAATGGCAAACCCATCAGAAACAGTCGTTTCAACATCAAGTGTCTAAGCCCTAGAACTACTTTTAGCATTCTCTATTGGAAACCAAAGGGTAGGGATAACATAGACAGTGTCAAGTAAACAAAAATAACCAACTAAGGTCCAAAATGTGAATGGGTAGTTTCTTATTTTTCCAGAGCATAATAATCATTTTAATATCAAGTTAATTTTACACGGGTAGTCTCAACTTTTGAAATGAGTTTTCTGATGGGAAATAGACAACATTTTTCAGCAGGGAACGTTTCGCTCTTCTTTGTTGCTGTCTCTTGGCTGGGATCTGGGACAAGCATTTGCCTTTTCCAATGCATTGACCACAGAGTCTAGTGTCCGTGGTCGCTGACCCCAAAAACAGTACTGCTCCAATTGTGGTAATCTCAGGTGTTACAGAAGAAGATAGGGTTTTACAACCGAGCAGGAGGGAGGATGTCAGACAGCCAGTCCTGTCAGGCTGCCAACCCTCCTGACTTCCCCTCAGGGAGGATGTAAAGATTTGTCTTAACCTGTAACCTGTGCTGCGCGGACAGTGCCAGACATAGAGCCAAACCAGAGCTTGTTCATGCTGACTAAGTCTACATGAACAGGTCTCCGACTCCAGCTGCTCCTTTTAGAAACATGTTCAGAGTCCAGCAAGACTCTCAGAGTAGAAGGATGTAAGGACAGTGAGCTGGTCCCATTTCACTAGCAACTGATCACAGACTTGGTTTGAATGGTTTTTAATGTTAAAATGTCCCTACATGCACGCTGCATGTGTTATTTTATTTTATTTTCAGGTAGCATCATTGACGTTGTCTCCAGTCACCATGTTCAGTAACAGTACACAGCAAAACTGTCAATTTCTATCTCAGAGTGCACAATTCAGCACAATGCCAGTATTTATACCAGGTCACACCAATCTGAGTCCTCACCTTGGATCGCTCTGAACTACACTTTTTTTAACCAATGTTGGGGACCAGTCTATTTACAGATCCACCATGGATAGTTCTGGGATAATCCTGTGTTACAGTCAGACCACATATCAGACAAAATCCTGTTATCTCCAGTGGAGTTTATCAAAAGAAGTTTACTAGAGGAATGATAATGTAAATGCCAGACTTTGTTTGATGTTCATGGTGAATTCTGTTTTACTGTTCAGCCATATCCTCAATAGTGCAGAGAGTCATCAAATGGGCAGGGGTGGGATGGTTTTCTAATAGTCCTCTGGGCAGTGAGACCCATCCTGCAGAAGGCAGAGGGAGCAGTGAAATTAGCCAGTGACTCCTTGTAAAATCTCTTCCTCATCAGCATACGTCCACCTTAGCTCCTCTCCTCTTACTCCTGACATCAGGAAACTGGGCAGGGCAGCCAGAGCTTTGGTACAGCCTGTTGGAGCGAGGCCACAACTGTGAGGGCTCTGACACTTCAGGTCAAGGAGCAGTCTATGTGAGATAAAATACAAGCCTTTTCTTCATCTTTTACATCATGCTTAATAGTTCTATCCACTTCACAGCATCTCTTGTTCTCCACTCTAAAATAGACAACAGTCCAATGAGTATTTGGGCACCTGTATGCAATGTTAAGAAATGACAAGAACTATTAAGTATGATAGCTTTTATAAGGTAGACTTGAGAAAAGTAAATTAAGAGCTCATGTTCTAAATGTAAATTCTCTGATTATATAAGTTAGGTTGTAGTGTTTCTGTCCTGTCCAAACTCTTGTATAATGTGCTTTGGACTCACAGGACCTAATGACAACACACCTACAGTACCAGTCTCTCCATATCAGGCCCAGTGCACATGGACAAGATGATAATCAAATTTGAAGATGACCTCAGAGCAGTCATTGTTTACAAATGACACGTAGAGAATAAATTTGCATGAGCACAATGGCAACCTGCAGTCAAATAATCATTTTCATGTGAGAAAAAGGAAATCTACTTGTTGTGCAAGAGGAGCAATACATGCACACAAAGCCAAAGCCGTTATTTTTTCACTTCTGTCTCTCCAACTTTTTGTATTTTCTCTCTGTCTGTGCACGCAGTTGGAGACAGATCGGTTGCTCTCTGATGTTGTAATCTCATACGGAGCTCAGGTGAATCCTGCTGAAGCTACTGTAGGCTGTTCTTAGAGCAGCACACCTGTAGCCTAGTCTGGCATCACCCATCACCAATTCTTCAGGGACATATACCGTGCAACTCCCCATAAACTGCTGGATATAGTTTGGCTAATGCTTCTATGTGAAAAATCGGTTAGATTGAACGCAGATCTACTCTCGTGGTATTTTAGGCAACCAAATTTGATGCCTGTGCTCCACAACATGAGGATGTAAAGCGTTGGAATTGAACAAAATGAGTATGAAGTTAGTCAAATGGCAGCTGCTGAAACCAGCTCATCTTAGAAATATATAGGAGATTTTAAAGAAATTGGTAGAATATTTTCACCTTTTAACACACAAATTCACGAGTGTCCTGGAGGTCTGCAGTCATCATCTGATTTCAACCATTTTTCCTGCTTCAATAATTGCAAACCGGGTAAATTGTTTCTTGAAGTATGAGACCGGTAGAGAACACTTTTAAACTTGGATTTCATATTGAAAATTATTGCCTAAGCTAATGTTTGTTGGTTGAATTTGTTGGGTGCTGACAGTGAAATATCACTGCAAGAAGAGAAAGTTTTTTCAACTATCATATTTAACATGTTACCTGCATAACTGAGATCAATTTTGGGGTGAAACATGAGGAGAAATCAGCTTTTTTGTTTCTCCTAAACCTGCAAACTCATCCATTCATGTGCCTGTTAACCTCTCTACCCGAATCACCGCTGCTGCACAAAACACTGTTTGACAATTGCGGCCTTTCTGGGAATTGGCTCCTCTTCAGGCCGCCTCACCTCGACTCGGGAACAGCTTTTCTCTTTCTGTCGTCCGGCACTTGATGTACGACTTGTTTGCCCTCATGTGTCAGTAGCTGCTAAATAATCCCCCAGGTTAATCTTCTCCAATCCCATTAGAGCCACTAAGAATAGACAGCTGCTCACTGGGGGAGCAGGAATCAGCAGATCACTGGATGAAAAGATAAAACGCACCCTTACAGCCTTCAATTATGCTCATTACTTTCCCTTTTGTACATGATTGAAAATTTGAGGCTGTTTGAGGTGTTTTGGGGCAGTAGATATGGTGCCTAAAGTGTCCAGTTAACTAAGGGAAAGCAAGAGAAGCTGCCGGTTTGCTTGCTGATCATCCTAAAGACACCAATCCTCTCTGATCCCCTTATCAACTGCTTACCTGCAGTGACGACAGCAAACATACAAGACAGCAATCTTCACACTGTCACTCACTCTGCGCTTCTCTGCAGCTCATCTGCATTAACATTCAAATTCTTCATGCAGTCATAAATATCAGGCCTGGATCGGTGTGATCTGCAGTGGCTTTGTGCATCAGCAGCCTCTTGAAATGAAGGGACTGAGAAGGAAAAGGGGTCAGACATCATTAGAAATGACTGTAGTGCCTTGTTATATGTTACCAATTATGATTCTTCTATTGCCCAATGAAAAAAAGTGCAGGGATCTACTGTTGTTGAATTATTAATGATGCAGATTGTGGATTCACCTTTGGGATTTTTTTGTGAATTGAGTGAATTAGAACTCCTACAGGCTGTCAGCATCCTTGTAATGACGATGCCACTTGTCCACATACAGACCAGTGGAGAATAGGTGTGTTCGGGTCTGGAGTCAGTGCACAGCTTAATTCTTTGGGATCATGGGAGGTTTAACTGACCTACTGTATACCTGGAGACATTAAAAAAAGATCACCTTATCAACCGTCTTGCTTATGGTCAAGGTTAGAGCCATCCCTGAAAACGGCATGTGGCATCTTGAGGGGTTTATCCTGCTGACACATTTGCGTACGTAACATAACTAAGATCGGTCACTTTGAGCAAATGGATTGGGGCGAGAAGAAGGGCATGAGCAGCTGTCTCCTTTCCCTCTCCTGCAGCTGCTGACGTGCCTTTCAGCAAGGCACTTAAAGGCTTGAGAGTAAACTGGTTGCACTGGGCCGATCTCAAGTGTGAATGGGTGTATCTGCAAGAATAGGCTGCAGGATGGTTAAAAACAATAAAAACATATTATTCTGGTGACTTGAATCCAGAGATGGATCGCTCCTTAAGTTGTAATTTCTGGGTTGCCACAAGCTGATAGCGTGTCTGACAAATCCACTGACCTCCACAGCTTTTTTTTGCCACTGAATACAGAGATGAAAGACAAAATTACTGTGAAAGAGAATTGTGAGCATGTAGAGCCTGTGAACATGGTGACCTGTTAAGGTTGTTGCGGGAGTTCACACGCAGGCTTGGAAATTACCGTTCTAAAAGTGGTGATCTCTGCCGATTAATCCTGGCTAAGTCCCACAGCTTGGACAGTCAGGTGGACACTGCAGAGTGTGAGAGAGCAAGGACAGGAGAGAGACAAGAGGTGATGTGGTGCTGGCTGGATGACCAGCATCTCCAACCATCAGAGTAAACTGAATTTATACTGCTCGTTTCATATACAACAGTGTAACCCAAGGTGCGTCACTGGAAACAGTTCAGGGCCACAAAAAAGAATGAAGATAGTAAGCATCGTAAATGGGCAGTAGAATATGAGAAGTATGGTTTTAAAGAGTGCAAAACATACATCATGCATAAAAAAGCAACTTCACTGCAACTATGCAAATACGGCATGTAAAAACGGATAAAGGAGGAGAAAGAAAACAGTGAAGGAGAGAGAAGAGGTGGAGATAAAGTGATGCAGATCAGGAGAGAAATAATTCATTATGATGATAAATGACACTCTAATACAGCATCTTTATGACTTTTCTATCAATGCTTGTAAAATAAAAAGCATGCATTAGAAAATCTGCTGTTTTTTACTATATAAAGAGTGGACTGGTACATTGGCTCACAAATCATGCTTTTATTTTTACTGGCAGCATACTATGGTCTCTGTCTGACCAACACCACTAAACCAAGTGCTGATACTGTATGTGAGTTCAAGTGATGAAAAGTCTTGTTTGAAAAAACAAAATGACATTACTTAGGCTTGCTTAATGGAGATCAAGGCCTCATAAACCTGATCAAAAAATAAATTTGAGTAATTCATACTGGTGCTGTTGTCATGTAGGTCTCAACACAGATATTTATATGGAAAAATCTGCAGCCTGATGTTTGCAAGATCAAAAATACAGGCTGTAATGTAAATAAAAACTGTGAAAAATATGTAGTATAAATATATTACAAACACAACTCACTGTAGCATCACATGTAAATGAAATGAAGTATTCTGTGTTCTTGGAATTATTTTGAAACTATATTTCTCATTAGGCATCATCCTTCATGACTATGTCAGTGTGCATCTATGCATGCAAGTGGACATTTTATTCAGCATGTAAAACAGTGTAGTTTTTAGTTTCACACTAGAACAGATCACATTGTATTTCATGGCTGCCGTCATGATGAAATCATTTTCTGCCTCTCTAAAGGTTCTTCCAGAGATTCTTCATCTGATTTTGCTCTCATGATGATGATAGTGATGATGATAAATATGATGAGGTCAGTGTTTGGTGTAAATATTTTAGCCTGAAGCCTCAAAAGCCTTCAGTGCTTACAGCTGTCCTGTCTGGATTGGGGATGAGACCACTGACCTGGGACAGCAGCTCAGTCCAAACTGTATTAGAGAGTAAAGAGGACTAAGCAACAACTTCAGGCCTGTTAGGTAACAAACATGAACTCTTTGCTCTGTCTTAATGAACTCATTTTAACACAGTGGATCATCCCCAAGGCAGAAAAAAGACTTTTATATTTCTCTTGCTCTATCGCCTCACCTTTCTTTGTTGCTTTTTATATATATTTTATGTCATAGCTGTAGAAACAATAGGTAGGAGATAAGGAAGAACAAGAGAAGTTTGGAAGGTGGAGATTTGGTTGAGAAAGTTAAATTCCATGGTGGATTTTCACATTTTCTGAAAAAGTTAAATTTCCATTGTGAAATATAAGAAAAGCTCCTTTCCTATAAGGTATAGTTTAATTGAAGAGGCTAATGTTCATCTAAATGCAGAGCTACTTATCCAGAAAGTTATGCAACTGAATCAGAAAGCTGCTTTTATTTAATACGTCCATCCTGCAAATGTTTTTTTGCAGGAAATGTTTCTTTTTTGTTTTAAAGAATAGGTTTTTAAGACAACTTAGATGCAGCTCTCCTACTCAGATCACCTTCATCGTAAAACGCACATATAAACTTTGTAGAGTTACAACCTCATTCAGCAAATTAACATTTTACCACAGTTTTCAAGAAAATTGACTCACAATTAACTAATTGCACTAATGAAATGATGTAATGAGCGATGAATTGGTTAATATATTTCTGGACTGTCCTTTGCAGCAACAAATGTGTGTGATTTTTACAAGCTGTAGACACTCTTTGCAAGCAGTCACAGCTCTAAAATGTAAATGTAAATATCCAGGTTATCTTATGGTTTCAGTGAGTTAGCTGGAGAATTTTTGGATGACCATTAATTTGGCAAAGGTGAGAGCCTGCTGCTTGCCAGCTGTTAGCAGTGAGAAAAGGTCAGACAGTTTATGACTGAAGACAGAGCAGCAGATGACACACTGTATGTAACAGAGGTCCCAGCAACACTGAGAAGATGAAAGGGTCAGCCATCACTGCTGCAGTACAAAGATCAAGCTCAGCCTGTTTGTCTGTGAGTGTATCAATTCAATTACATGCAAGTATGTTTTATGTGCAAGACAGCATGGCCAAAAGCGTACATTAACATGTAGCACAAGTGTACTACGAGCATAAAGGGAAAAAAATTCAGTTGGTAGTTTTGGTAAAACAGATTGTCACCTTGTATGGTAGCTTGGTAGCTTGTCAAGAATCAAGAAAAGAAATACAGCCTTGTTTTCAGTTTAATGACAATACATTTTTGAGTTTTGAAAGGGCTTCATATGCTCAAAAATGTTCACAACCCAAACAAGAGCATGTAATCCTTCAGCTGAAGCAAAAAACAAAACAAAACAAAACAAAAAAGTTAACACTGAAATAATTGTTGATTTATTTTTGGATCTCTCTTTCTCTAATTCTCACTGTGTCTTTCTTTGCTTCTTCCTACTTATAGCCTGTAAGCCTGAGTGCAGCAGATGCTGCAGCAGACTATTAGTCTCCATGTGAGCCTTAGCCAGTATGAAGCTAATGCCAAGGTGGCCTCTGCTATTAGGGCATGTGGGGCTGCTGAGCAGTCACATGGCCAACACAGACACAAAGGTGTTCACTTCTTCTTCCTCACATTTTTTATCTGCAGATTCACATTCTTCTGTGTTTGAATCAGTTGGCAAGAAGCTTTGGTGGGAATTTGGTGGGAGCCTTGGGGTGCTGATGCTCTACCTCTGCAGTGCCATGTCAACCTGCAGCCCGTGAAAACCACAAGCAT
>OMLF01026888.1:19826-32395 GCA_900302615.1 Holocentrus rufus | reverse complement strand
AAAAAAAAAAAAAAAAAAAAAAAAAAAGAAAAGAAAAACAGAAGTGTTTTTATCCAGCAGCAGTGATAACACCTATAGTGGATCAGGACTGGACATGCTTGGTGTGTGATGAAAGGTGTAATACAAATAAACAAATAAATAAATAAATAAACCAGAGGCTTCCTGTAGCAGGTGTCTGCTCCGATTCAGCCTAAATGGATTACCTGCTCAAACTCTGAGACAGCATCATGAAAACATGTCAACAACAAAACCCTCCACTCCTGTGACTCCTGTGTTTTGGTGACGCTCTGTGTTCCTCCACCCGTGAGTCTGACTCGAGGCAGTGAAACCGCGTTGTGTCTCTGTAGGGGGTTTATACTAAATACTGTGAATCAAATGCTTTGTCACAATCGCTGTGGCTCTGTGAGAAGAGTTTCAGGACAGTGAAAGTTCACAGCAACCATTTTGACAAGAAATACCAGATAAACACAGGTGTTACTAATTATATTAATTAAAGTACAGAACTTTAATTGGTTATTAGTGGCGTGATTAGCAACACCTGTGTTTACCTACTATTTCACGTCAAAATAGCTGCAGTGTTAAAGGTCTATTGCAATGTTTTCATTCCTTTTCTCCACAGAATCCCAGCTGGTTGTGTATCAAGTGAGGAGGGGAACAAAAGATAAATACATTTATACTGTATCGGCCGATCTGTTGCTAGATTATCCACTAAAAGCAAATTTGTTCTTGTCTTTCCTGCCTCTTTTTCTTCCTGACATGTTGGGAAAAATGTGACAGATCCACCACACATCAGACAACATGACAGCATGTGGTTTTGTATGAGGGTTTTTGGCGAACAAGTTAAACTGAGCAGAGGGGAGATGTTTCCTGTCAAAGTTCAAATCTCTCAGGAAAAACAGAATGCGCTAACATGAGCTGAAAATATTTCTGATATGACTGTTATCATGTGAAAACCTCCCATGTCCAGTTTTGGTGATTTTCATGTTTTAGGTTCAACTGAAGGATTACATGCTCCATGGTCTTACAAAACCCCTTCCATAACCTATCAGATAAAACTCTAAAATGCATGGCGGTCAAGCTGAAAGCCACACTGTTTACCTCTGTTCCCTTTTCATACATCAGGAGCATTATGGTTTGAATGGTCCTCATTATGCTCCTGGTGGTCATTTGACCTTTGATAAGACGTCTCTCACTCTCCCAGCAAGGTTTTTAAACTGAGCCCAAAATGTTTATTTCTAACCAAAATAATTTCATAATTAAATGTAAATTAATTCTTATCTATCCTTTTGCATAAGGCTTCTAAATGAGGTCCAAATGTGTTTTGATTTCATCTCCTTTACTTGATTGCCCCCTTAGGGAAATTTGCTTTGGACTCAGTGTTGCAGTTTGACATAATTTGTCCTACTATTAGTCACCCAGACATTCATAAATATAAATAAATGTGTGTAAACTAACAGCATACTTCATATTGTTTAAAACCAACCACCTCCAAATCCATAATAGTTAACACCAACCAAACCAAACCAAACTAATAAAACCGCTCCTAAGGCTGCTCTGTCTTCCTCTGAAATCCTTAATTCTACCACCTTCACAACCTTATACAACCCACTGCCACTCTCTCTGTCCTTCATAACCAGTGGACTGTGTGTGTGTCTATCATTTGTGCAGACACCACTGTGCTGTATATGTCCTCTGAAGAAATGCTGTGCTGGGGGTTAGATTAGGGTTTAGATTAGAGCACGCCTCCTCTCCTAGTTTTCATTCTGGATCGGGTCCCAAAGCCTCTCTGGCAAAGTCCCTCCATCCCACTGGGGCCTGGGAGGAGTGAAGGAGGAGGGGACGCTGAGGTCAGCCACACCGGGGTGTTGAACGAGAACAGCATGAATCAAATGTTGCAGCATCACTGAAGCACAAAAACAGACTCAGAAATATGTGAGGGATTATTTTAACATTATGGTTTAATCTCGCCAATTTGAATTAATTTGTCAATGTTTCAGTATGACATCTAAACAATTCAATACTTAACACAAACCAAAATATCTTTTCATATCAGAGTCCCCGGGGCAAAATCACTTCAAACAAGGGTCTGTGGCTTAATGAAAGTCAACTTGTGGGACCATGAAAAAGTTTTACATCTCCAGTTAAGATACAAATTTCATGAAAATTATATGTAGGAGTGAATTGATGTGAACCTGAAATTAATTGAAACAAAGCCTCTGAGTTGTCATGGTGCCCCATGTCTGACTGTACCCCCTCCTTCACTGCTCCTCCTGGCTTGAACCAA
The DNA here is from genome assembly GCA_900302615.1 of Holocentrus rufus. NCBI lineage: Eukaryota > Metazoa > Chordata > Actinopteri > Holocentriformes > Holocentridae > Holocentrus > Holocentrus rufus. The sequence goes on along the minus strand of OMLF01026888.1, from coordinate 30,111 downwards.
ACTTGTCCGTCAACTTGTTGCATCTTTTATTCCAGTCCAGAGTCCTGACAGTGTTCAAAACTTTCTTTTGAGCTCATATGCTTGAATTGAGTTGGTTCAACTGATTAATTAAGGCTCATTTCATCGGTTCACCGGTTCATATTCTGTCTTTTTTGAGCAGGATGAAGCCAGTTCTCATGTGACTGAGAAACAAAATTGTTTGTTTTCAAACTGATTCCAGTGTTTTGGATCAGGGTCTGGGTGACGAGCTGGGATGTCACTTACACAATTCAATACATCTTCATCAGATTTTTTTTTGTATCAATAGAACAACAGCCTTTTGGAAAGAAAAATCAACATATGCTCCATAGTGACTGATCGAACAAGTAATTAACTGACTCATTCATTCTGTCAAACAGACATCAAGCTGTTGATTTCATTTCCTCACAAGACACATTTATTCCAAATTCATTCCAATATCTGAATTCAAAGTGAACTGACACCATATAGAAACAATGTAACATTGTGGATGTGAATTCTCCTTTATTCCATGTTATTAATTTCACCCTTTTAACTGACTTTTATGTGACTCAACATGTGGCGGTGGACTGTTTTTGTACTGTAGCAAACCTGAAACATTCCTAGCTGAGAGATGCTCTCATTTGTTTAAACAGGAAATCCTATTTTTCTACTGTTTGACCTCATAAAATAAATGTATCCTCTTATAGTTCTGCAAGGAGGACTTACTATACAAATGCTTTTTGTCTCTCTGTGTTTTTCCCTCAAGCCAAGTGGAGACGATGAGAACAAGCTGACGGTGAGTTGTGTGTGTGTGTGTGTGTGTGTGTGTGTGTCTGTGTGTGTGTGTGTCTGTGTGTGTGTGTGTGTGTGTGTCTGAGAAAGAGAATATATATTTGTGAACCTGCAGTCAGTTGTCATGCGTGTGTTTTGTGCGTGTTGTGCCCACAGATTGCGTGAATGTATACTGCAGTCAAAGCAGATCCATGTGTCTGAACAGAGCTGTAGCAACACAGTGAGGCTCCATTAGCTCATATTAAAGCCACATTACCACTAAGCTGAGCAGACTAGATCGCAGCAGGCCTAAAATACTCCCTTATCCCTCAGTATATATGTGAATCTACTACAGAGAGACCGATACATAGGAAGATTACACTTATTACTTTGTATCAAAACAACTTTTTTTAGGTTTCTCGTTGCTTTCTGTATTTGATAGCAGTTCAGGAGTTTATTTACAATATTGGAATGAATGAATGAATGAATGATTTCACTATATATAGTATACCTGTGATTTATCTGTTAACTGTTACTATAGTATACTTATAGTGTATATTTACTATTTACAATAGTGTTTACTATGAAATCATGTTGCAAAAATTTATATCAGCCTGCAAATGTGGACGAATATTTCGGCAAGTGAAAAGGGGCTAAACTGAGTTCAGGTGGGTTTGCCCTGGTCACTAAACTTTGCATGCATGTATGTGTGTGTGTGCATGTGTGTGTGTGTGTGTGTGTGTGCTTACAGGCCAAACCCAGGCTGCAGAGAGAAGGCAGCTGTGCCTCTCTACACAACTCCCTGATGAGAAACAGCATCTTCCAGCTGATGATTCACACGCTGGACCCCCTAAGCGGAGAAGGTATGGGGTATACACACACACTAGCACCCACACACACACACACACACACACAGACAGGCTGACTTGATGCTTTGCTGACTGGGTTTCAGGAAGGTTCAAAGAAAAGGCTTCCATCCTTCACAAAATGGCCAAGCAGAAGTGTAAAGAAGACAGTGCCAATGGTGTGGGTGAGTATTCAACAGTGAGCTGCTCTATTGCGCTATGCCACTGTGAGGAATTATTTGGAAAATTTCACTAGTAGCATTCTCCCTCAGCCAGAATCATGAATACGACACCTCCTCCAAATGTGATCTGTACTGAAGTTCACCTGCTATCATGACGTCGTTAGACTTGAAGGCTGCTTTTCTTATTCCACAATACCTGACTTTGTGGAAGAGAGTGCCTCAAACCGCTTTGTCCTTCTCTACTTCCTTTTTCCCAGCGGATAAAAAGATTCCTAACAGCAGCAACGTGGCAGTGGAAGTCACGCCGCCCATGAACGGCAGCATAGGAGAAGTCGAGGTACGGCTTTTTATTTATCACAGCGCTTTAAAGATGAAAATTTCCTTATAATGTTTAGTGCATTTTGACTCTTGGCTTTATTTGCCAAGTGCGGAAAGTGTGGAAATTGCATAAATATTGATATGTATATAAGTTGTCATACATATAAAGTTATCTTTGAATTGCTCCACAGTTATTCTATGCAAGCTTTTTTCCCCTTTCTTTTCTTTTCCTTTCTTTTCTTTTCTTTCCTCCTCGTCTTTTCTGCAGGCTGGTGAGGAGGAGGAGGATGAAGACCAGCCTCTGAGCCTGGCGTGGCCCGACACCATCAGGAAACAGCTCACTTACCTCTTCGTCCTGCCCATCGTCCTGCCTCTGTGGATCACACTGCCCGACGTCAGGAGAGAGGTGACACACACACGCACACACACACACACACACACACACACACACGTTCAAATACAAATAAAAAAATCATACAATAAATAAAATGTAATACAGTACAAAGCCATCATGTTCCATACAAAAGACACACACACCTGTAACACTTTAAGGCACACTGATGTAACTGCTGGTCTGAGTCGTGGCCAAGACCAGAGATTCAATGATTGATTGACTGATTGATTGAGTTTGTATCGGTTCTTTTCACAGACCTCAGAGAAGTTCTTCCCCATCACCTTTCTCGGCTCCATTACTTGGATTGCTTTCTTCTCCTATCTGATGGTGTGGTGGGCTCACCAGGTACGAACGTGGACGGATGCACACACACACACACACACACACGCACACACACACAACTTAAAGAAACATTAATCATGCGCACAGTTGAGTGTAAATTGCCTTTTGTTTTCCTAGATTTTAGTTACTGTAGTTTCTAATACAATGCATCACAACATCCCGGTCTGTTCTTACACACATAACACTGTTTATACCTTTTGTTCTGGATTTCTGTGACTTAAGCGCACACACACCTGCTCTCTCAAAGCGCTCACCCTGTTCAATTCACTCCTCACTTCTTTCAGTCTCGCCTTTCACTTTCTCTCCTCCTGAGGTCTTTCTCATCAGAGTGCAGGACTCAGGGTGCTGAATGTGTGACCATCGCAGCTAATCCCAACTAATCTGCCTAGAATCCACAGCCAGATCAACCTGTAACTCTAATCTGCATCACACGAGTCTCAGCAACCTCAGTCATATTGTTCACCGGTCAATCACTCCCCGCGATGTCGCCAACACAAGTTCACAAGTTCCTCCTATATCTGGAGTCCAATTTTATCCTAAAGCTCTGTTCGTCATCTTTTTGAACCACTGACTCGTTCTTTGCTCTTCCTCTCAGGTTGGAGAAACTTTCTGGATCACAGAGGAGATCATGGGTCTGACCATTTTAGCAGCAGGCACTTCCATCCCTGACTTAATCACCAGTGTGATTGTAGCACGGAAAGGCCTGGGTGACATGGCCGTGTCCAGCTCTGTGGGCTCCAACATCTTTGACATCACTGTGGGGTGAGTCCAGCAAACTGCAAAGACACATACAGTTCAAGGGTGTGAAGACATGAAACACACTTATAGAGAGAGAAAAAAACATTTTTTTGTGCCGGTGGCTCACGTGACGTAGCCTGACTGTGTCCTTGGCTCAGCTGGTTTTACTGGTTTGCTACATTGTTTACATTTTTTGTAAGCGAAGAAGAGGTTGCTAGGTTTATTTATGGCTTTAGAGGCAGACACTGAAGGCTGAAGCAATCAGTTAATATTAAACGAGATTCGAGGCTAGACTTAATCATGAAACACTTCAGACACACATCAAATATTTCTGACATATTCTGACATCACTGCCTCTTTGTGATAAACGTTATAGTATCATTTAGTGGAGTTGTCATACAACTCGGGTTGTTTGTTTACTAAAAGTCTCTTCCTCCATCTTACACTCCATTTCCATCCACCATGTTTGATGGTGTCAGACATTCTCCGAAGTGATTGGCTGGTTGTTAAAAATAATAATAATAATAATAATAATAAGATAATAAATAGTAAATAAATGATTGGCATCATTGTGCTTTTTCTGAAAAAGTTCAGCTGTTTTCAATTTCAGATTTTTTTTCAACCTACAGAACAGATTGAACAGAGCAAAACCTCTAGCTTTAGTTTGGTTCAGCAGGACCCTCACATGTGGCCTCAAAAACCACGTGACATGACAAATGTCCTTTTAAAAGCTGAAAACTCACAGCACAATTGTGTGTATCTATTTATTTTTTTCTATTTATTCAGAACAAGTTTTGAACTGATGATCACTGTGTTTGGAAGTACTTTTTACAACCACAGTACATCCAAAACGTTCGTAATCTTCCACAGAGTAGCACTGAGAGCAGATTCAAGCACATTAGTTCTGCTGGACTAGAGGCGAGCGAGAAGCTGTAGCAGAGTGGGATGTTTCTCATCAGTAAAGCTAGTGCTGGGTAAAACTGGGTAGAGTTAGCATTAGCAGTGACGACCACTATGGCTGCCAGTATTCTACTTTGACCAGCTGACAAAACCATGATACAGTCTCACATCATGTGCATGGGAGACAGGATCAAAGGGAAGGACATGTATTTTGGGGTATGTTGCCCAAAATGTTGAAATATTCCTTTAATTCATCGGTATTCTGTTCAAGTACTCCTTGCAGTGGTAGCATAAATTTACCAAACTTAGCTCTTCTCTGTATATCCATCCTAAAAGAGAGGTAATCCTTGTCTATTTCTCTCCCACTCCCTTCCCTCCTTCCTTCCTCTCCTCTCTTCATCTGCCTCCAGTCTGCCGTTCCCGTGGCTCATCTACAACATAATCAACGACTTCAAGCCCGTGGAGGTGAGCAGCAACGGCCTGTTCTGTGCCATCGTGCTCCTCTTCCTCATGCTCCTCTTCGTCATCATCTCCATCGCGGCGTGCAAGTGGAAGATGAGCAAGCTGCTGGGGTTACTCATGTTCTTGCTCTACTTCATCTTCCTCATCATCAGCGTCATGCTGGAGGACAAGGTCATCATCTGCCCCGTCTCCATCTGAGAGAGAGAGAGAGAGTGAGAGAGAGAGACTTGTGCTGGTATCACAAACAGGCATGAATGCACTTACCTGTATGTTGATTTAATATAGACGCACATAAACATGCTCATGCAGAAACAGAGAAACACACTGCAGGACAAGGGCCTCTTATCGTCTCTCTCACACACACACACACACACACACACACACATATATATATCTATGCTAGAAGACCACACCCTATCATAAGTATATCACACACACACTACATAGACAGAGACACACACACACACACACACACACACACACACATTGTTGAACCTCCTGCACAACAAGGCACTACAGCATGAAGCTATACTTGCACACACTCTGAGATCCCTCACAAACAAACAAACACACACACAAACACAAAAACACACACACACACACACACACACACATCAATGCAAATGAACACACTTTTATGCCACAATCACTACCATTCAGCCACCTGCAGCAACAAACACACACACACACACACACATGAATGCCAGTTAGAGTTAAAAGTACTGGCTTAAGTCACACCTCCAGATTCACACAATGACATCACAGCCTTCAGTGGCTACAGGCCCGCCCATCTTAAGACTCTTTATGAAACAAGCAACGGACAAGTTGTGATGATGTCAACCAGGATGGAGATTTCAACCAAAGATAACCAAGGATTTTTTTTTCAACTAAAGGACTATATGGCAGTATTACTAAGAAATATTTTCATTACTCATACTAGCAGCCAAGTTAGGGACATAAACTGTACTTGAAGAGGCGTCCCCACACTGGAGCTCTGGAAAGATCTCGTGTGTTGTGGAGAACCAGCGGACTTTTAGACTCAAATTTGAAACTGAAACTGTCCATCTCTCTCACCATATGTATGACTTTGCAGTACACAGTCTGTGTCACATGTCTGAGCTTGGCACTATTCTGTGTTGATGATTTGGTTGAGATGCTGAGTGTGTTTTCACACACATTTTTCAGATGTCAGCATATGTTGCATTTGAGGCCATATTTGAGCTGTTCACCTACATCTTTATGATGTCCCATTCATGAATATTTATATATACATGAATAATAGTATATCCTGAATGCTATCAGGGAATTTCAATTTACACAGATAGCAAAACAATAATGGGCTAAGATGTTAACATGGCCCTGTGTATATCCCAGCTGTCATATTATGATCTTATGAATGTGACCTTAGTGCATTTACATGCACTAACTTGAGATTACTCGAGTATCCTGAATAAAATTGGATGACTAATGTGCATGTTAACACCCATCGTAACAAAAAGATCAGCGTCACATTATAAGGAAAACAGTAACACACTGGTTCACATTCGCAGTGTACAATACAACCAGAAAGCGATGAGCATGTGAGAAAGTCCACTATCACTGGTGGAGATGGTGGACTTTCTAAAAATCAGTAATCAGTAATCACCACTGTGTTTTAACCATGAGGGTGTTTTATGAATTTTGAAAGGGGTTGTTAAATATAAACAGAAGTGACTGGCTTTCTTTCGTAATGTTTTGATGTAAAACAATTAATGTTTAACATATGTATGAAAGCAAATGATAGTATTTTTTTGTCTTGGACTTTTTATCCAGTAACTGTATTATGTATGTTTCTAATTCTTGCCCCCTGACCCCATCCCATCCCTCTGCACTGCAGGCCTTTCCCATCACATCCAGTCAAACAGGCCTGATCACGTGTTCCCAAAGGTCCATCTTTGCTACTGTATGTTCACTTTACCACTTTACTGTACTCAGTGTGTAGGCCTCTGCTTTATTCTAAAAACAAAACATGCACAAGATGAGATTTAAATGGTGATAAACTCTAGTTTAACCCTAATTTATCATTTAACAACATCATACCATGGTGCTCTAAATCTCAATCTCTCAAATGCAGTTGTGAAATTTAGCTAGCCATACAACCATGAACAATTGCACTGCGTTCTGAACCTCCTGACTACACATATAAGATAAAACACACAGACAAAACTGCTAAAATGTTTTTTCCTCACCGACTCTGAAACATCAGTTAACAACTGTTGCACAACCTGAGTGAAAACAGGGTCTTGGTGAACATTTAAATAGCCGGACAACTTTTTGTTTGCACGGTCTCCATTTAACACTGGTTATAGACGCTCATAAGGGCTGAGCTGTAATCAGTTTTTAAGCACCCCGCTGCAGATAGATAGACAACTATTCACCACTGATCAGATCATCACACTGCAACAGTACATGATGTTCTCATCAATAGTTTGTTTGAGTGTCTTTAAAGCACCTAACTTTAATGAAATGTTGCTAAATAGTTATTTTACGAATTGATCATTCATTATCCTTATGTTGCCTGCTTTCTATGTAAAATGAAGCAAGTAGTATTGGATGTGGGCCATATTCTGCGTTCACAACAATGTTCAACGTACTCCATCAGTCATGGAGAAATGCACAATAAAAGTACTGTAGAAACTTCTAATTAACACCCTCTCTCCTTTTTACTTCTTAGCAGTTTTAGGGATATTAAATTAAAATTTTTGGAATGCAACTGTTGGCAAATAAGTGGTTAAACCTAGTGTGCTGCCTATTTTAAGGAGTTTTTTGCAACAGAACCAAACACTGAAGAGGATGATCAGCGTTACTCAAGAATAGCTTTTTATTTATGTTATTTTCAGTGATTGTTTATAACAGACATCAAATTCATTCCTCATTTTTATTTTATCATTTTTTTCTCCATATAAAGATAATATTATTTCATTGGTTTTGATCTGCACTGGCAGGATTTCCAGTTGCACAAACGCAGTGTGTTGTTTAACAGATCTAATTTTGCTTGTAAAAATCAGTTCTTTAACCCTACAGGCTGTAAAATGTGACTTTCTGTCACAGTGTGAACCCAATCTAAAATGATCTATACTGACTTTTTCATCCTGTTTTTTCCAAATAATTTTTAAAATATTTTGTTTTCTATAAATTGATCTGTCCCCTTCTCAATGTCTTTTTGCATTGTCAGAAATGTCAGTTTTAATGTAAGTGATGTTTGTGTATAAAAGATTTGTAAACTGTCATGCAAAACCTCCATGAAAAATCTCATCTTTCTATCTAGGCTGTACATGTTAGTCTTAGTAGTCAACACCTAGTGTGCAAACTTAAATACATCTTATATTCACAGACTCCAACTTCAGTTTTACCCCTTCTATACATTTGATGAATCATCTGAATGTCAAAACTGTGTGTATGAATGAGTCAATGTAGAAACATCTGTAGCTATACAGTTATTCCATGACCAGTTGGGATACCATGACAAATGGTAAATGTTTTTATATTTCCCTTAAATTGTGCAAATATGAAATCATATTCATGTACTACTTGAATCGTGTATAATACTGTAAAAACTCATATCACTCCATTCTGTATAAAGTGTTATAAAATAAATGAAAACTCAGATTTCCATTATTGGTGTTGATGGTCAAAGAAAAACCATGAGTGACTGATTTATCAAAGCAAAACTTAACTTTGGTAGAGTGTTGGGTTGTACAGTTACCTGGATGTGATCTGAGTCCACATGGTGGTGAAATATCCTTGATCTGTGCTCCTCTGGACTGCTAATCCAGAATGTAGTACTTGTATCTCTTCATTCACTTCCATAACATGACAGAAAGTCTCAAAATAACACTTTTACCACATGAATGAATGTGAACAATGAGGATTATGCCAATATAAAAACAAGTCCTGGTACCCCTTTTGTTTTCACATAATTACAATTATTCATGAAAGTACCATGAAATAGTCTCTTTACAGTAGGTTACAGTAAAAGAACAACCAGAAACTTTAAACAATCATAGGAAAGTCAATTCAGTCTGTCTCTCTGTAGATGGCAGGCTTCCTCACAACACATCTAAGACTTTCAGCTGCCATTTGATCCGGGTCTGGTTTGCAGAGTCATCTGTCAGATGCTTTTGGCTCTATTTTGACACAAGCCTCTTTACAGCAGCATGTGTGGACCTCTGCCATGGTCAGTGTGATCCAACAAGGATTCAATGGACACCTGAGGACAACCAATAAAGGAGATACTCAGTACCTGCCTGTCTGAGGATATCGACACAGACAATGTGCCACTGTCTAGACACATCTGTCAGTCACTGAGAATGGTCATATACAACATGACAGCACAACACTGTTCTCAAGCCTGATTTAGTGAGCAGATTACATCCCTGTCCTCAGTCAGCTCTCTTTGGTAATTGTTTTTGTTATTAATTTACGTCATTATAAAAGGTGAAAGGCAGCAGGAAAGGGTTTGAAATTTTGTCCCACTGGCAGGATGGGCCTAAGGATAACTGTGTCTGCTGATGCCTCTGTTCAACACTTTAAACCAAAGTATCATATCTCCATTTATCACAAGTGACTTAATTTAGCCTAAATACAGCTGAAATACTCTTCCCTCCAGCCCGGTAGTTTGAACATGGCACTGTCCAAATAATATCTTGTCAGACATTAGTCATGAGTAGAACAGACGGTCTGGCACAACTTCATCTCTTTGCAAAGAGCATGGACTGGTCGGGCAAGCAGAACAAAAAGACTGCAGGATCACTTGCAAAAATCAGAAGAACACACTTTATGGTTAAAAACAACAGCGAGGGACCACAGTGTCCCTCAGCCATTTTGAAAGTCCCAGAGGCAAATGTTATTAGATACAGGGACTCTGCCTTTACCTCAGAGTTCAGTAGGTTACTTGGCATAGCAGATTGACCCCCTTCTCTCAATTTCTCCATTTTACGACCAGAAACATTCACACTAAGTTTAACATTCCACATACAAAAGGTACCATTCAACATAAAGGTTGAAGCCAAGATCATTTCTTCCGGGTCTTTTATTGTGAAGGGCACAGCGGAAAGGAAGAGGAAGTGAAATACGGAAGTGCACCGCCGTCAAAATGTTCTGTAACGGTAATGATGTGGTGGCGAACACCGCACAGAACAAAACCCCACACGTCTGAAGTGTATTTTAATTAGTTTTCATACGTTTGTCGCCGATTAAGGAGGCGAAATGGATTCAGTAGAGTCAGCGGGAGTGGGTGATCCGGGTCCTGATCCGGAAGCGCGACCCAAAAACGAACCGGTGGAGCTTTCTGC
>OMLF01026888.1:9406-19806 GCA_900302615.1 Holocentrus rufus | reverse complement strand
CCGGCAGCGGGCGTTGATGCTCCGGCAAGCCCGACTGGCGAGCCGCCCTCTGGCCGCCGGGGAGGGGGCAACCGCGGCCAAAGTGTCCAAGACTATCGACTCCGGAGCCGGGTTCTTTATCGAGGAAGAGGAGGATGGAGAGGAGGAAGAGAAGGTCAAGAAGTTGGTGCATCAGCCAGGTGTGTTTACGTGTGTGTGTGTGTGTGTGTGTGTGTGTGTGTGTGTGTGTGTGTGTGTGTGTGTGTGTGTGTGTGTGTGTGTGTCTTGCAGTGGTGGTACTAGAGTGTACTGTATGATGTGATGACTGGTGTGCTATTCCTCTAGTAATGAAACAGAATCCCTTAATTTTAACATCCTTAAAATAATTTTGGCCCTGTGCAAAAATGAAGGGGCTTTGTGCGATTTTACAATATTGTTCCTAAATTAACTCTGAAATGCCCCTTAAAATATAAAAACTTTTGCACCTTAAGTGGAAGATAACATTTTCAGTACACTCTTAAAGAATTTAAATACCCTTTCAGTTAACTCTGTGTTAAGGGCTATCAAGAAAGCCTTAACTGACACTTAACTGAGATCAAGATACCCCTGAAATACATTCTAATCCATTTCTCTGCAGCTCCTGTAATCGAGCCAGACTATCTGGTGTGTGACGACTGTGACAAACCCTTTATGGACTCCTACCTTAGCAACAGCTTCGACCTGTCTGTCTGCGACAAGTGCAGGTAAACACACACACACACACACACACACACACCTCTGGACATCTAGTACACAATACAACCCATAATACATCATCATCTTTGAGGCTGAAACCTAAACGAAGTGACAAACAAAGGAAGTATTCAAATTAACAAAGTAATTCTGTGTCATTTAGAAAAATAAAACTGGATGGGGATTTTGTCATTTCAGTCAGTGATATCTAGGTGAAGCAGAGTTTGAGAGAAGGGCAAAGGAAATAAGACAAAAGTTGCAACTTGTGTAGTTTCACTAAAACACATGAATGGGATTGGCAGTAATGTTAGTTTTATCCTTCTGTTGTGTTATCTGACCTGCCATGTTTCAGGCCCTCAGTCATAAATAGATCTCACCGGATGTTTCGTTGTTCAGTTCGACTCCACGTAATCAAATCGATTTGATAGCTCCTCCTCTCCCTCCACTCCACTGCTCTCTCTCTGCCTCACTCATTGCAGCTTTCAAGCCTGTGGGGCAGGCAGAGTGGAACTGAAACTGGAGCATCGTCACGCTTTAAGTTTGACCCACAAGCAAAACATGTTTGTTTTCATCACATCTGCATTAACAAACACCATTGGACTTCATGTCTTATTTTACCCACGCATGCATAATCATGGAATTGTTGTCTTCAATCAGAAAAAAAAAAAAATTTATTTGTGTATTTATTTAATTCTAATCAACATTATAAAGATCTTAAATAGCATTAAATTTGGCATCATGGATCCTGCAGGTATCTTGGGCTCCACTCTTTTCTTTCCAGTGGATTTTCCTGTGTTCCAGCGATGTTATTTCACTCTTTACAGCTTTTGTTGTTGGAAAGTGCATTAAAGAGACTCACAGGTCGATCATCTCTCCCCATCAGAGACAATGAGAAGCACAAGCTGGTTTCCCGCACCGAGGCTAAGCAGCACTACCTGCTGAAGGACTGCGACCTGGACAAGAGAGAGCCTCCACTCAGGTTCATACTGAAGAAGAACCCCCACAACCCCCGCTGGGGAGACATGAAGCTCTACCTCAAACTGCAGGTAGTGAGGGGGAATTTATTGCTGTAAATGGCTTGCACAGCAGACCCCATTGTTTACAATAATTTGTAAAGCAGTGAGTTGGTGGAGCAGCGAATCACAGCTGAACAGATGATGCTGTGGATTGTGTTAAGAAGCTTATTGTTAAACTGTACAGTATCAGTTCTCCAGTCTATTCCTTTATTAGAATTATTTGATTGCATTGCACCTGTCTTGGTTCAGTTTGGATTTCTTGCAAAAGCAGCATCTGTTTCCACAATGTGTAATTGTGCATATGTTTGTGTATGCAGGTAGAGAAGCGGTGTATGGAGGTGTGGGGCTCGGAGGAGGCTCTGGAGGAGGCCAAAGAGACGAGGGAGGAGAACAAAGAGGTGCAGAAACAAAAACGCTTCAACAAGAAGATCAAAGGTTGGTATCCTGTTTGGTTTCTCCTGGAAACATCTGGAACTGGTACTTGCTTGCTGCCACACTGTGAGCCGTCTCAAAGGCTCAGAGAGTGGAGTTCCATGGAGAATTTGTATAAAACTGCGTGTTGTGAATTACAGAAACTGTGAATTACCTGACAGGTAAAGCATTTCCCCAAGCTTGGTCATATGTTTTGAAATTCTGATGCCACTGTCCAGTTTAATTTCCAGTTTAACAGTGGTGTAATGATGCAGTAGATGGTAGTATCCACTTAACCTCTTTGACTTCCCTGTGATGCTGGTGTCTGTCCATTAGAGGGCACTCCAAACACTCACCAAGAAGCGTGCCATTGAGAAAGAGAGCGAGTTTCAGGGCTATGCATGACTGTATGGCTTTAGTTGTACACAGTCTCCCATCACCTGCCATCGTCACTTCCCGTGGGAACAAGGAAAATAGTCCCTGCTCGTTTAAAACACAACTGCCAGATCTAGCTGGATATCATTTAACATAATTTACCATTTTAGATTTGTAGCTGTTTTCATTTTCACTTTTGAGATGCTGCTACAAGCCTTGTAGATCTGATTTAACCCTTACCCTAGTACCAGTTCAGGTGCTATTTAGGGCTAAATGTATCCCACAATACATCAGGAGTTTGTCAGTAGACCTTTTTCACAGCAGCCATTTTGACATGAAAGCAGATAAACACAGGTGTCACTAATGATGTTTTTGTGTGTGTGTGTGTGTGTGTGTGTGTGTGTGTGTGTGTGTGTGTGTGTGTGTGTGTGTGGTCATGTGTCAGAGCTGCGCAGGGCGGTGCGGAGCAGCATGTGGACCAAAGACACCAGCGTCCACCAGCATCAGTACGGACCTGAGGAGGTGGTGGATCCAGAGGAGGACCTCTACAAGAAAACCTGCACCACCTGTGGACATGAACTCACCTACGAGAAGATGTAGACACACACTCACACACACAACTGGTACAACCTCATTAAACTCTATCCAGACTGCTGGATGAAGATTTATGGTGCTACTACAGGGACTTCCTGTGATCCAAACCCATCACAAACTGCTTTCTCTGAGCTCGACATGGAAAACCTGGAGCAGTTTTTTCCCTTGAATCTTGGAACTTTTTTGGACACACAACTCCCATTCATTCCAAATGCGTTTTTTTTCCCTCTTTTCTCCTTTTTAACTCTACTTTGTCATGATCACATCCATGAGCCTTGTCTAAAGGCAACACCCAGGGCCCACACACTCTGTTAAGAGACACTTGAACACGTGAGCTTTTTTTTTTTTTTTTTCTAGTTGTAATTTCCATCCAACCGCCGCCCAAAAAGGATTTTTCTATCTTTCTGGTGCTGATCTCTTTACTCAGAATTATATTTTTAGCTTCAGGCCTGACACATTGCACTTCAGGATGGATTTCCCCTTTGAGTTCATGTCCTGCTGTTATACTTTGTGTTTCCTAAATGTAGCTGGTGAGGGATTTCATAATCTACAAACTGAGTAAGGCGCTGTATTGAAACTTGTATCTTGCGTAAAACCAGTTATTTGTAGGTTACAGTCTGTGGTAGAAATAGACACTAGCATTAGACCTTTTAGAAACCTCTAATTTGTTTCTCATAGGATTTCCTCTTTTCCTGTTTGCCTCTTTCCATTATTTCCTTCCTGTTAATGTTTTTGAGTATCACATCTCTATTATTCATTTGAAAGTCACCCCAGGCAGGACAAGACATTTCTCAGTACGTTATTTATTGTGACTAATCAAACTCACAGCTAATGTCCTGGTGTGTCATTTCTTCCATACATGTTTAGCCAGATACTGTGTCCAGACAGAACTGCACCTGGTAGCAGGCTGCAGTAATAAGACTTTAGGTGAAAAGTGATTACCCAAGACAGTGTTGGCGACTGAATGCTTCTTCTCCTTTATGTAAATGTGGCATCTAGAACTGCTGGGATATGAAGCAGACGTGATATCAGACTATTAAAACTCTGAACTACTGTTGTATTTATCAACAATGAGGAAATAAGTGTCATACCAACTTCATGATGATGATGTTTGCTGTTTAATGTGCCACATGTATGCTGGTGTGTACCAGATATGTGATGTAATTTTCGGAAATACTACAATAATATTGAAAAATAAATGTTTGCATCTTTGTTATATGAGATTTATGTGATACCATTATTTCAGTCATGGTTCTGGTCAAATTGGCCGCTTTGCATTTTATTCAATTGTCATATAAAATGTTGTAAAGCCTCAGAGACACAAGTTGATTTTAGTCAGTTTGTCATGAAGCACTAAAACAAAAAGGTTAAAAAGAACAGCACCAGTCTAGTTTTGAGTTACAGCCTGTTGACCAGTAGTTGACTTTAACTTTAAGTCAAGTCAAGTCACGTTTATTTACATAGCATAATAGCAAAATTTCTGTTTCAGTCACACTCAAGTACAATAATGATAAACAGATTTCTTGACAAAGCAATAGAAATAGAAAATTGAAAAAGAAAGAAAGTGAGTCAGGCATTATTCACGTTTGAAGGTTGAAGTCATTTGTGCTGTTAGTCACTTAAAAGCATCTTCCTCATCTGTCAATCTGAGGGGAAAATGTGTAACCACTTCCTTTGGTAAATCCGAACCAGTTTCCCACTGGCTTTATCTTAACCAGGTGTTATTCTCATAAAAGTATCTTCACTGAGATTCACTATATCCACTGTTCATTTATCTGTGGGAACACAAAGTCTGTAACAGACCTGTTTTTTGCAGGTTCCCAAATGTCAGCAAATGTAAATGAGTCCAAATTAGACCACATTTACTCACTTGCGGTCATTTGAAGCCCAATAGACACTTTCCAAATAGCAAATTAAATTTATTTAATAACTAAAGTTTAAATGATATTTTGTGACTCAGATGAAAGAATCAAAATTACTTTATTTGAACAAGAATATGACAGTGGGATCTCACATTCAATGCAAAAACACAGATCAATACTAGACAGCATATATCACCACAAACAATATCTACATGTATGTAACATTCTGTATTATTTAACTATGTGCATTAAAACATTGTCATACAAAGTGGTTGCACCTGTAGAAACTGATGTCAGCACTTTCTGTAGACAGTTCCCTTAAATAGTTTTGTTTTTTTCTCCCACAGGATTTTTGTTTAACACCACAAAGCCTCAGCTATAACTGTTACTATTATTAGAGGTGGCGTGTGTATCGTATAATGCTTCTCAAAATTAAGAACACATTTCCCCTAAATGCGTTTCTTTCTGTTATAAAAAGGCCATTGTCCTTCCTGTTATCTCCTGGTGTTTTTTTTTTCTTTTTTTCTTTTTAGTATAAATAAAAAAGTATAACCCTATAGTATAATATATAAAGTATAAATAAAAATGGGCCCCCAAAACAGCATTCAATAACAGATATGAAATAAAAATGTTGCAGTTTAAATGGTGAAAGTTCACGTATTCATGATTTATTCATGTTAAAGTGCATTTTAATGGTTAGATGATTGGGATAATCTCCCCACAGCCTGGCAGTTCAGACTGCTGTAAACCCCCGCGGTCTGCAGCTTGTAGACCACATCACAGTGCAAATCATTCATTCCTGACGTGTCTACAGAGACGATCGTGAACATCTCATACGGGGGAATCAGCACTTCATCCTCATCTGCATCAAACTCTGAGTAGGACTTGAGGTAGGCCCCGAAACACGTGTGAATCTCGAAGCAGGTCCTCCTTCCAAACTGAACTAAGTCCTTGTTGAGGGAGCTGGAGGCGAAGGAACCGAAGCGGATCGTCTGTCCCACTTCCCCGCTGAAGGCCAGTTTGGTCCTTCGGTATGCGGTGTAGCAGCTCCTTTGGTTCAGTTTCAGGAGCCGGATGGCATCGGACAGCAGGAAGTGCAGGGCATGGAACTCAAACGTGGTCGTGTACGTGTCTTTCCCCTTGCGGACCGCTCGGTTCAGGTCGGCGTAGGCTCCCGCTGTGTAGGCGCACATGGCCCGGAAGTGGTCCCAGGACAGCGGGTCGTAGGCGTCCTTGGCTTTCATGGCGGTACGGGCGCAACGCTTGGTGTATATTGAGTGCAGATCTTCCCCGGTGCTCCTCGGGAGGTAGTACCGCTTGACCTTGATGAGCATCTTCTGGGTGCAGCCGTAGTACATGTCATCAACAGAGTCCGGAGACAAGCTCAGAGGGATGCTGGGGTGCCTGGACAGAGCTGGGAGGACCTGCATGGGAACACCTGGGGCTTTAAGAGAGGCCTGTGTGGTGTTCTTGATAGTGGACTGGACTGAGACGTTCTGGGCTGTCACAGCATTTGGCTTCTCAGCGTCCGCTGTCGGGACATCAGGACTCTTTGTAGGGGGATTTAAAGTGTCCTGTGTAAGCAGCTGTGGATAAATTACACAGCCCATTAGAAAATGGCCAATTAATTGTCAAACAGGGATATAGACCATTTTCACATGAAGCCATTTTGACATGAAACCGCAGGTGAACACAGGTGTTACTAATGACATTAATAAAGGTTCTGTTCCATTTAGGTCCAGCAGAGCCATGGTCCTACTGTTGTTCATGCTGGCTCACTGGAAAGACTCTGTTATTCTTAAATGGAGCAGAACCTTCATTGATGTCATTAGTAACATCTGTGTTTACCTAGTTGGATTTGTGCATAGAGTTGCAGGATTTCTGGGTGCTGAAGTTCAAATTTTTCGAAAAGTAAAGTTGCCAATGTCCTTTAAACCATAAAATCAATAAGACGTGTAATTTAAAATATTTAAATCTTAATTATATAAAGAAATATTTTAGTATGATACAGATCTTACACTTTTTGCATCCAAAGTCCTTGTCCACACACAGAGGCAGCAGAGCGCAGTGAACACAAGCATGTCCTTCACCATGATTGACAGGGCCTGAGACAGAAAAAATAGTTCTGTGAGTTTTCTTCCATGGAACATTCATTTTCAACCCTGCAAAAGAAGCTTTTTTTTATTCTGTAGATAGGATTAAAACATGTTTCTACAAGATGGAAATTAAACTTTTCCTTTAGGACATGCCAGTAATTTCTAGCCCAAGCACAGTAGAGGTCCAAACAGAATAGTACAGCAACTGTTAGAAGTTAAGTGGTACATTTCAAGCAATTATAAAACCATTAGACAATTAATTTTTCTTGAATGTCAAACATTCAAAAATGAACTTCAATCCAATATCACGTCTTTACCTATACAGTTGCTACACAAAGTATTTAAACATTTTTTTCCTGATTGTTTCATTCTATTATTCTCAGATTATAATTATCATAGTCATCAAACGCTCACAATAAAGTGCTAAACAAAGCATTACAAAATTGCTCATTAAGACAGATCAGTGTATTGAACCATTTGAACTTACCAGATGTGAGTGCAGCAGGTGCTGTAGCTGTCAGAACCAGTGAGGAGGAGTTCATGGGTTGGATGATGCCAGTTTAGCTTGTCTTATATTAGAGCTGGTGTGTGTGTGTGGGGGTGTGTGTGTGTAGGGGGAAAGCCGTACTCAGGAAAAACCACAGATTCGTGTCAGTGCAATCATTCCCTCCTTCTCTTTTTCACTGATGTAGTTATTGTTAGGATATTCAGATGCAAATAGGCCTGTGTAATAATTTTGGAATATACCAATCTATCTATCTATCTATCTATCTATCTATCTATCTATCTGTCATCTCACAAATTTGTGTGCACACAGGATATTTTGTGGGCATGGGTGCCATCTTTTGAACCCTTTTTTTTCTCAAGTGGAAATATTGGGTTTTGGCATCATGGGGAAGTCAAACCTGAAACCTAAACCCAATTTCAGACTGAACTAAAGACAGACTATGGAGAAATTTGTGGCTAACCACCTGATTACCCAGCAAGTTTCACAGAAGAAGTCCCCTTCTTTCTTTGGGTAAAACCCTGATATTTTGAGAAGCCTGTGAGGCCAGCTTAGAAGTCCCACTTTTACCTGTTGCTCTGATCTTTCTTTTTGTTGTTTTTTTTTTGTTGTTGTTGGGTTTTTTTTTCATCTTCCAAGGTGTGGCAGATGGGGAAAGTTTACAGCATCAGGACAATTCAACGTATGTCAGTTCAGTTGTCACTCATAGAGGTAAACTCAATTGATTTCCAAATATTTTCTTACAGTTGTCTAAACTTTCTGATGTGTATTCTGTTGTCTGTGACAGACCATTTGTAAGAGCAACATGAGCCAAATCAGGTACTAATACAAAACAGGTCAGAACGGAGGAAATGGAAGTGGAGCAGGCCCATATCAAATAAATGCTGCTAATAAATAACAAACACCAATGCTCTGTACAAAAAGTACTTTTTTGGGAAAGGAGATCAACTTAAGGTAATTTATTCCAGTTTATAGTAGCTGTTTGATGTTGTAGGCCAGATTATTGACTTGAATCAATCAATCAATCAATCAAACTATTTGTACAGTCTATTTCGTACATAACAGTGTACTGAAGTGTGCTTCAGAGTACAATAACTCAAAAAAAAAATTCCAGACGTAAAGCCAGGAACAAAGTCTGCAAAACTGCATGATTAAAAATAGTCCAGATATTGACCAGAACGAAACCAAATGGTTTCAATTTGCACCAAAAGAAACATTGTTATGCCAATTTTCCACATTTTCAGAATTTAATTCATTGCAAAAATGTTGAATTGGAGGTTGAAGTTGCTCTGTAGCCGCAGCAGCTCATCACAGACAGGATGGGGAATATTTAACTGTTATTTTCTGTTATCAGCTGTGAAATTATTTGTGGCAGTTTGTCCAGGAGGGACGTGCTGCTGTCATGTGTTACTGTTCAGTAACTAATATGTCTTTCAGGACATCCACACAAGTCAAACGCCGGTGGAGCAGGTTTTAGAAAAGCAGTCTCATGTTCGCTTTTGAAAAACATTTATACAAAAAAAGGGGATAAAAATTATCAGTGTTATGAAGATAAAACAATATGCACAAAAATACAATCTCATTTTTTTTTATCAAACCATAATGCAGCATAAACAAATGTAAAGCAGCATGCAGGTACAGATAAGTACAGTAATAGGAACATTTAAAATAAACTAAAGGACACTGATGATCAATAAAAGCTTCAAGTAAAAATCCATTCTAACAGAATTCCTCATTGCCTTATCTCGAACAGTTTGATCTTGACTCAAGTGACATGTTTTGAAACTTCTCCAGTGACAGCAGAGAGAACCAACATTTACATGAACTCCAAACTGTGGAGCTTTTCCATTCATGTCCAGTGTTGCGTAAAATGCAACATACTCTCATCAGCACTTTACATGACAGCATGACAAGCACACACAATTTCCTTTCCCAGCTGCAGGACAGCTGTGACCTCACTCAATAAGAGGCTGCAGGCTCTTATGTTTTATTTGGGTCCAAAACTTCAGTGAGCCCGATTTGCTGCTCAATCAAACACAATATACAAAGCAATCCCTGTTACCTATTTGACTTAATGAGTTACTAATAGGATTTTTATATATTCCTTAACTGTGTGTGCAATCTTTCTACTTGATAAATCAAACTGGACAAGGAACTTGACCATATATTATTTCTGCAGGCTTACTGTATGTGCTGTCTAGGAGGTCACACCTTCAAACTACAAAGTTCAAAGTTTTTCCACACAGGTACACTCTAAGTGTATCCTAAACTACAAGTAATATTACTGTTGCTGCTGTAATCGGCATTTCTTTTGTAGTTAGCACTGCTAGCTGGTATCTACATTTACTCCTTCCTTGTCTGTTCTGTATTGTGACTGATCTGGGTCAGATAAATACTTTGGTTAGGTGACAAATATCTGGGGTTTGTCACACTCAAGATAATGAACGTCAAAGTTTAGCTGATCAAGAAAATGACCTGTAAGTCAACTGAATATACCTTTCTACAGGTGACAGTAAGTTTAATTGTCCTGGTACTGTGATCTGCAGCCTGTTTGCTATGCCAGGAGAAAAAGAAATGCTATTAAAAAAAAAAGGTATCAATTTTACTTAAACCAGAATAAAATTTGACTTAAAATTGACTTGACATTTTGATTTTAGTAAGATTGAAAACTAAGGATCCTATAGGTGGTATCTTAAAAACTAAAATTGATTAAGGGCCAAGGTGAAGCTGACAAGCTTTTATCAAATAGTCTTGCTTACTATATTTTTGTACAACTGACCTCGAAGTTCATTGCTGTTAAAAAAAAAAAAAAAAAAAAAAAAAAAAAAAA
>OMLF01026887.1:5437-18582 GCA_900302615.1 Holocentrus rufus | reverse complement strand
GAGAGAGAGAGAAAAAAGGGGGGCAGAGAGAGAGAGAGAGAGAGGAGCAATAGCAGGGATGAGAAACGAAACTTTACACATCTGTTTTGCTTTCCATTCTCTCCATTCAGTGGTGAGAGAGTGAGAGAACGAGAGAGAGAGAGAGAGAGAGGGCACTATGGCTTGGGAGGAAGCGCACTCAAAAGTGAAGTTACTGCACAGCTTTTCCCTCCTCTTTCTCTGCCTCTCTATCCCTCCCCTTAGTCGCCGGGCCAACAAATGTAAGAGGATAACCTATCCTTCAGATTATGTTCGTTAGGTGGTATTAATAGCATCAGGTTAGAGCCAGACCTCCCCTCTCTTAGCGCGCGCACACACGCGCATACAAACGCACATGCCAAACTTGGGTCATCTGTCTTTGACAGTCACTGCTGCAATATTTCCCTGGGAGGCGAGGGAGCGAGCATGCAGGGGGGACAACAAGAGGGAAAGAGGTTGAAACGGAGAGAGGGAGAAACCAGACCCCCCGCTGTTCTCGTCTGATGTCGAGGCTGTTTGTCTGAACGCTTCAGGTTGGAGAGGTGAGCGAGGGAGAGAGAGAGAGAGAGAGAGAGAGAGAGAGAGAGAGAGAGAGAGAAGGAAAAATGACAGAGGGAAGGGGCGGAGAGGGAGGCGATGTGCTATTCCCCGCCGGGGACTTGCCATGCCTCTGTGTGCCTGACACCAGAGTCTGGAGACAGCAAACACACACACACACACACACACACTCGCGCACACACGCACAGTGCTGTCCCCTCCCTAACTTAACACAGCGTGAAGAGTAGGGAATAAACAGCCTGATGAAACCCAACACTACCTCAACTGCTCTATCAGCTGACAGTGTGAGGAATGGCTGTGGGCAATGCACACACACACACACACACTCATATACTTGCATGCACACACACAAACACACACCTCCGAGGCCAAACTTGTACAGACAAACAAATCATTCTCAGAGATCAGAGGAGGCACCCTAATTGTTTTTCGGTGCAGCAAAGACAAACCCATGAACAGCCCAGGCCACAGCTCAACCACCACGCCGCCTACAGAGCTGGCCTGTTCTGGTTTAAACCAAACACTTAAGCATTTCCAAATATCTGGAGGACGGACTGAGCAAAATCTCGTTTCTGTTTACTTCCCCGCTGAAATTGCCCGGGAGATACATGAGCGAATTCAGTGTTTTTTTTTGTTTTTTCTCTCTCTCTGTCATCTTCGACGTTGTTTTCGGAGAGTGGCTGTTGCTTTAACCTGGAGTCAAAGACAGCTGCAACGCAAGATGCCAAGTCTAAACAAGAAGCCTGAACTGGCTGCTATGCCAGACATTCAGTGAAATTTCTCTCTATGGCAACCGAGGCACGCCCAGGGCTATGCTCCCAAGTTGATGTAACATTGAGAGAGACTTCAAGCACAGTATAGTTATACAGTGTAAATGAGACATGCTTTGTGTTTTAGATATGACACAGAATGTGAAGAAAAAACTTTTTTTCCCCACAACGATTATGAATGAATATGTATCTCTTAAGCCTGGGTATGCTGTGTGGACCTCGCATTTCAGAGAGGCCATAAAGGTTCAAAAAGGCTTTGGGCATGACCTAAAGCATCTACTACACCTATTTAAAAAAACTAGGACAGAGTTATGTAAGCAGACATACAGGTTCTGAGGTGACCGCATGCAAATTCTTGTGCGCCATCAAACTAAGTGCACATCCCCCAAAAATGTCGTTTTGGAGAATGTGCTCACTACTTGACATGAAAACACATTTAAAAGACTGTACACTTAGTTGTAAGTTAAACTATACAGGTTAAACTATATAATTACACTGTTTCCAAATTATACTTTCGTTGCTGCGATGCATTTTAAAACTTTTAAAACATGCATTTAAAACTATCCGTTTATGTGTGAGTATTAATGTTTCAGAAACAAACTCAGTGAGCCGACGCCTTGTTTTATAGTCCATGGTCAACCCCAACAAGGAAAATAAACACGGCAGCTATACCAATGTAATAACACCCTCTTGTGGCTCAATAAGGAATCAAATAGATGTTTGCAGTAGGTTGTATTTATAAACCTGATAGGGACTCTTTCAAACTGGGATGAATGCTGAGTCTTGTGCGTGACATTCTGCGTACTTATTTCTTCTTATGCAATTTTAGTCGTGTAACTGGCATACTACTTCCACTTCTACATGTATTTTCAGTAGAAGAGAGCAAATTTCATACTAATAACTGAGTACTGCTCATGATGCACTGAAACCCGAAAATCTTCCTCTTTTATTGACTGTATTATTATTATTTATCCACGTCTCTCCATCCCATTCACGAATATATCTGGCATGTCTTATTTTTCTTGTTTTGGTTTATTTTTGATAGAAGTCAATTAAATGTTAAAAGGCGATCTCGTGTAAATTAGGCAGAGTCGAATGACTAATGATAAAAACAATGATAAATTGGTGATATTCGTTGCGCGAGCCCGTCTCGGCAAACCGCCCGCGTGAACAAAACAGTAGCTGTTCATGTGAAATGTAACATAAAATGCTGATCCATTGTAACCTCCAGGTTTCCATTGCTGTAACACAGTATACTCTCAGCCCAGTGGCCACGGCCACTTCCTTTGAAACCATGAAGACACGCTGCCTGATAGCTCGTGGTTCTGCAAAGATGCTTTTGATACAGACGAGTTTTTACAAAAAAAATCCCAGACAGCTTTCTCCATATCCCAGGGTTTTCAGAATAAGCCCTGGATTCAAACTACTTTACCTGTTCGACAATGAGGAAGTTTTCTGGTCGCTCTCCATCTTTGAGACCTTTCCTTCTATGCTCACGGCAGACATTGTGCTTCCCAATGTTGACAATCAGCTGTTCTGACAGAGTGAAGGCTGAGGCACCATGGGAGTTGTAGTCATCTCACATTTCAGCATGAGAGGGCTGCAATGGCACCAACCCAAGGCGGACTTCAAATCCCATAATGCCACGCGCAAGTTTTTCCGATCTGTAAAGCATGTACAGTATTCATCGTCATAAGGGCCTTTCCCCAAGCTCACAGTGAAGTGTATAGGCCACGTGTGAATGAGGCATGCTCACATTGATCTCTGTAACGTAGGCTTTATTACAGCTGCATATGGCTTCCCTTAGCTGCCAGTAACTCTTTATTAATTCCTATGACTGAGTAAACTGTATAAAAGGAGTTACACCTTTTCTAATATGAGGGTTTCATTCTATAATGAGAGATCCACGTGAAGAGTGACACCCACTCCTTCAAAATGACTGACAGCACAAGGCAGCGATGGTACCAGGATGGCAGATAACTGGAATCCTTCACTGACAAAAGAATAACACTTTACAGACTGGATGTAGTATATTTTACAGATATTCAATGATGAATTCATACTTTTCTAAATACATATGTACACCAATATATTTGTATTTTATGTACTACACATAAAAGTTGACACAAGTTTAGTCAACAACATTTTATTAATTAGTTGAGGGATAATAATGCACAGGTAATACAACAAGTTTGGAAAAAATTGTAACAGTTCAGACTCAAAGGAGGTGCAACGCCTCCATTGTTAGGTACTATACAGCCTAATTTCAGATATGGACACCTTTAATACATCATTAGTCTCATTTCACCTGTAACCTATATACCATAGCCAGTTATAATCTACAACATCATCTCTTGCAACTCTCAATAGTTTCATCACAATGTCCTAGACAATATGGGTAGATGCCATCTCCTGCTTTTAAAGTAGGCAGCATACAAAATGAACCACTGTTGTCCAAATAAAAGGGCAAAATTCTGAAGCTGTCTAAGGGGATCTCTAAGGATTAACCTTGTTTGGGGAAATAACATTGCTGACAAAGGGAAGACACTTGAGCCTGCTGTTTCCCCAGGTACAAAAGTCACACCACACACAGTCCAGGTAACTAGAAAGCTCCAACAACACTCCTATTTCAAGCCTATTTCATGGTATAGTAAGTGCACTAAATACAGAAACAAACACACATACATACGCCTTGTTGTCCCATACTGAATAGATAATAATAAAGGACTCTCTCAATGTGTTTGTCATCATGTACTGAAAAAGCTCAATTTATGTGCATCATCAAAATGGATAAAATAACAGTGTATGCCGACACATAGGCCTACAATGTTCTTGGTGGACTACAAATTTTTTTGAATCTTTTTTTTTTTTGTTCTTTTTTCTTTTTTTTAGATTTCATAATATGTAAAAGCATTTTCAAAGCAAACAAAGAAAAGCAGGGGAGTGAAAAAAGCCATACAATTTTGAGAATACACTTATCAATATCAAAATATCAGCAAGCCAACAAAACCAGCTAAATATGGTGTATTGCTGTACTCTCTAAACATGTTGCAGTTAGCTCACACTGCGGGATATGTGTGTTCCACATCATAGGAAGACAGAGAGTAAAGGGTGTGGTAAAATAGAAAATACCCACTGTTAAAAGCAGTGCTAAACTATCATATTGCAACACCAAAGCTTTTTTTTTTTTAGGTAAACACAGTCATTGTGACGTTATTAATGAAACGAGTAACAAGCAGCTGATGAACTGATCTGCATAACACTCGACGAGGAAGTGTTACCATTTCTGACATCCATTCATTTTAAAGGTGCTAACTAACTTTACACACACACGCGCACGCACGCACACACGCAGACACACACAGTTACTAGGCCAAGGTCTGGACAACTCTTATTGAAAAGGTCAGAGGACCCATCAGTGCTTGTCTAACTTGTGTTCTCCATCAGCTGAACCTGGATAAAAGGAAAAAAGGGTCTATCCCGCTGCTAGAGACAGACACATGCATAATCATCCCCACCTGAATATGCTCCACCAGTTGATTAAAAATGGAGGAATTCAGCTCGACAAATCTTTGCTTTAAAATATAAAAAGTCATGGTGTAGGGATGACACCACCTGGGACACACATAGAAATTTCAACTTCAAATTTTTTTTTTTTTTTTGAAAATGCTCCTATGACATCAGTGCTTGACTTAAATGATGACATTGACATTGTTGGTGCAAAATTCAGAGGACTTGCCAGTGAGGAGAATATGGCAGGATGATGAATTAGTGGACTTACTGAGTTGTAAGGTGTCTTCAGCAGTCCTTAAGGTAGAGTGGCAAGTAAAGCACCCTTAGTATCTTACTAGAATATCCTCACATCACAACTTTATAGACTCCCAAAGCTATCAGATTGCTATCTAGGTAATACACACAAGAGAATATAAAATAGATCTATGATCTGACATTTTTTTAACAAGCAAGTCATTATTTATTATGGACATACACTGCAAATATAAATCAAATATTTATGATTCTTTAATTTGCTCAAATCATTAATATAACTGTGGACTCTGGATTCAAGTATCTACTTTAAATGTGTTAAAGTGAAAATATTATTCTCTGATTGCACACGTTTAGATTTCAAATGAAAGTAAGTTGATAATATTGGATTTTTTTTTTTTATTCTGAAGCTATACTAACATTAACTGGTAGAGCAGCCTTGCATTCAACAAGACCAGTTATGGCTTTGTGTGGTGAGTTATAATTATGTGGTCGTGTTAGATCACAGATACTAACTAGGAAGAGTCGAACATGCTGCTCATTACCCATCTAAACACAAATTTAGTTTTTCTCTATTAATCTTAAGATTTGATGAGAGTAAGATAATCCCGCTTCTGTGCCTTACAGCAACTAGGTTGGGTTGAATACTCCTGGAGTGCAAAAATACAAGAGGGGAGCGGGAGGGGTTAAGGGTTAAAGTGCAAGACAATAGCTTTGAGCGACCAGGAATCAATTAATATACATAATATGTGAATCTTCATTTGCAGGTTTTCTGTTTCATAAAAGATTATCATCCTCAACCTCTCTACAAAAGATAATATTTTTATTCTCTCGTCAGCTCTTTGATTCAAGCAAAAGCAGTGGCCAACCACATATGGCCCACTTTAAAATGGTGTTATCTCATTTGATTGTGCCGCAATGGTGCAACAAGCTTCACACAAAATTCCTCCTTCTGTCCGGTACTTAGCATTTGTCAGTCCTATTTCTTTTTTTTTAGACAGAAAACTTCAAGTTTTTTAAAATCAATTAAAAATGCCATATTTAGTATTATTGTAGCTCAATAATATATCGTAAACCTATACCTTACTGATGGAAATCTCAAACCCCTTCGTTTTTTGTTGGATATTATGCTTAATATGCTGAGTTTGAAATAATTGTGTAAATAATCTTTTGACAGTTAATTATGGTTGTCAAAGCAGATACCTTTCATCATCATTTGACGCAAGTATAATCTCAAAAATGAATGTCACTGAAATGAAATACAAACAAGAAACCAAATAAAAATGACAGCTGTAAGGAAAACAGGATGGAATATGATTAACATCTGACCACTGACTAACATTTTAGCTTATAAGACATCTGTTGGAAAACATAAAAAAAGTAAAAAACAAAACAAACAAACAAACAAAAAAAAAACCAGAAAGAAATCAAATAGAGATCAATACAACATTGCACTGTAGCACACACTGCAAAAATTCTGATTGCTCATGATCCAATTTGACCTGCCAGGCTTGAAAATGATAGATGGCATCATTGCTTTGAGTATATAGATATATAGATATAGATATTGTTTATGTACACAGTACAGTATATCCGTGAAAAAAATGTGAAAACACTTGCTATCATTAGATGACTTCACCATGCTAATAGAATATCCTTTTTAAAACCTCTCGAACACAACATGAATCTACAGACTTGTAGAGGAGAATTACACTCAATTTGGAATACTACTTCTGTTTAGAAAATGCTATCAATGTGGAAATCAGAATTTTACCTTTGATTACTACTGACACCCCTGTTGTGAGCAGAGAAACTGAAATGTGCGGCTTCTGAAAAGGAGACAAAAGTGGAATGGAGAAATGAAAACACTACTGTTACACATGAGTACTGTTTAGAACAGTAGACACATGAGCTGCAGGGCTTCAAAACCAAGATTCTAAGTCTGGACCAGATTTTTTTTTTATTTCTCAATGGTTGATTTAGCTTTCTTCTCAGCTAAGTCCTTGCGGCGTTGGTAAGGTCTCTTAGCTTCTCGGCTGACATGAACAGATAGATAGCATCCTCTCTGGCTCCTGGGTCGGTGAAAGCAGAGCTACTCTGACAGCGACAGCCTCTTGGGTTTGCTCCGTCTGGCGGTGGAGGCACTGGGCTGTCTGTTTTGCCCTGAGCTCCCGCTGTCTGTTGGGATGGGGGTCTGGGTGGGGGTCTGTATCGGGTCTGTGAGTGTGGGGGTTGAGTTTTGAGTGGTGGCGGGTGCTGGAGTTTTTGTCTCGAGTGGGGCGACCACAGGGGGGCGCTCTTTGGGCTTGCGGCCCCTCTTCTTGCCGGTGGTGGCGCCGTTCCTCACCTCAGCTTTGATCCCGTTGTTCTCCGGCGCTTTGCTCTTGTTGCCGGAGACGACGTGGGTCGCTGCCGCACGGAACCAGTTCTAAGACAATCAAACCCAACGTTACTGTTCAGTGCAGCTCAGGGTGTTACAGGGTGTCTGCAGGTACCACAGAGTTCAATTTTATGCTATTTAAGACCTTCTTAATACATAACTAAATTTAAGACTTTTTTATAAGTCAACTTTTTCCTTTTCGAATACGCATTGCAGGTAAGTATAAATAAAAATACTATATATCGTATATTTGGCCCAGTGAGGAGGTCGGTTTTATGTAGGAATATGGTCAGGTCAGTATAGAGAGTCAGTATAAAGTGAGTTTTCCCAGCAGGTTAAGTGTAATAGCAGCATTAGGTTCAATAGGTTGAGATTTTATAACATCAAAATTATTTATTCTTTTCTTTTCTCTCTTTCTCTCTATTTAAAGAATTACTTGGCTCATTTTGGCTACAAGGGGGAGATGGATAAATGAAATAGCAAAATGTTTGAAATTAAAACTCAATCAAAACTCAAATTTGAAATTAAAACTCAATCATTTTAATTTCAAAACTATTTAATGCCTTTTAATTATTTATAAGACTGAAGAGGACCTGCAGACACCCTATGTTATAGCACAAGCTAAAAGAAGGAGTAGAAGCATATTTCTAGCTGTACAACTTTCCTGTTGTATTTAGCACAGCCAACCACTGTTTGCAGATGTGTGGTAAGACGCCACAATGTATAAATAAACCATACTTACTTCGTTATTTGCATATTTAGGTAAAGGGCTGACTTTCACAGCAGCTGTTAAGTTTGCCAGTACAGTGTGAGTGAGTTGTGGGCCCACCTGTGAATGTGTCTTGCTGATGTGGTATTTGACACCGCTCTCTGAACTGAACTCCTTCTGACAGATCAGACAGGTGTACTTCCCCAGTTCACCACCTCCCTGCAGCACACACACACACACACACACACACACACACAAACACACACAGATACACACCTCACTTACCTCAAAACCATTTCTACAAAACCACCATGCGATATATGTTTAATGAAGCTACAGCTATGTCAGTTTTACTGCCCTCTCAACATTGCTGAAACATATGCAAGAAGTTTGACAGACAGCATGTGCCTGTCAATATCAACAATTTGAAAGTAATACTTGTGTCCTTGTGGGAAATGTTCTGCCCACATCTTTTAAAGGTTTTCTACCCCTTTCCTGACATTAAATTTAAGACTTTTTCAAGACCCACATAAAAAACTGTCAAGACCTATTGCACAGTAAAAAACGCCCATCTGCTCAGTCGGCTTTCTGCACTTCTGCCGTCTTCTGAGGCCGGAAGATGGTGGAATTCAAAATTCAAGACCTAAATTTTAAATTTGATTTCTAAAACTTTTTAAAACAGGTAGCAACCCTGTTTTAGATCAACTGTACATCATGACAAACTGTACATTTTCCCCATCTGTTTCAACTGTTTCTGTTTTGTGAAAACAGACTGGCTATTCAATGGTGGTACTTAAACTGAGGTATTGATTTAATAAGAAAGAAAGGTTAAAAGCAAAGTGTAGAGGCTGTAATAGCTGGATTCAAAACTCTGTCTTGTGTGCATCTTAGATGTAGTTGTATCATTCTTGCTATGAATCTTGGGACTGCCTAATCATCCCCATCAGCCAAATTATCATCTGATGCAAGTAAACATTTTGGAACTTTATCTACTTTCCATCTTTGGTTTTCAGCTGTTCTGAATTGTTCTTTAGCCATAAGGTATTGGGGCAAAGATGTAATAGGAGGAAACGATGTAGATGATGTTCTAACAGGTGGATGTTCTTACCTGGCTGCAGTTGGCTAAGTGGGCTTTGAGTCCTGACACACTGGAGTAAACAGCTTCACAGTTCTGTGACAAAGCAGAGATGAAGACGGGGTGAGCAACGTAAACCCCACAAATCCTTGTTCACATGAAACTCAGGGGCTGATTGTTTCTATGCAAGCTCATACTCAGAAAATGTGCACAGCCATCACTGAGTCAGTGTACTTTTTCAGTGAAATATGGGCGCACATTTTCTGTACATGTTGACCAGTGTCATGCACCCATTTTTTTAATGGGGGGCACACACACACACACACACACACGCACACACACACGCACACACAAAATCATGGTGATGTTCAACTGATCCAAATCGACATGGTAAATGAATATTACAGCAGAGTAAGGACTTAAGAAAACAATCAGAGCTGCTTGCCGGTGTAACTTAGCTGTCTCATTAGAAAAAACTGAATGAATTTTCTGTTTGAACGGCCACTAAGCAGAGCCTATTTTTAACACTTGCCGCAGGCAGAAAGCACAGGGGAAATGCACTTTTTACCAACAATACTGTGAAATATGTACCTTTTTCACACCTAAAGACATATTTTATTAATTACCACATTTTGTTATTGTTAATATCTTAATTAATATCTGGACAAAGTACTTAACCAGGAGAAATTCAAAACTATGAGAATAATGGGGATGTAATGTAAAGGAGCTTTAAACTAGCTCTATAAAACCACAATTCAACACTACGTCCGTGTGCACTGTATTATCTCCTGCCCTGTGAGTTTTCAAGTCAAAATACTCATCAGAATTTGCAGGCTGCTTATAGTTCTGTCAGCCATCAGATTGTGCCGGCAGTGAGGACGTTTCCCCACTTCCGATTTACCAAAATAAAAGTATCTTACATTGTATAGATTCTTGTATTTTCATCCTAATATCAAACTGTCATAATGTCTATTTATTTAGTTTCTATTGTAGCCCTATTTTGGTTCTTATAATCAAATAAACAGCATGTCAGTTTAATATCAGTGTAGCTAAGGTCTACACTGCCTATTTTATTTTGGTAAAACAGCAGTTGGAAACTGCTTTGATGTCAAGAATTGACGGCATTGGCCAGAATACTGTCTTGAAGGGTGTGTGACACAAGATAAGTCTGTCTGCAATGTCTCAGTCTGCTTCAAAGGAGGTGTGACTCATCTGGAATTAACCAATATCCCATAGATGGGGGGGAGAAAATAACTATGTCTATGTTAGGAATGCAATTGAATTGTCAGATACAATTTTATTTTCCTGGCAAAAAGCAGAGTTCAAAAAATTTGAGGGGGCAAGTGCCCCCTCAGTCTGAATGGGCATGACACCTCTTGATGGTGACACATTAAAGCATCCAGTCAACAGTCTTACTGTGTTTGTGCAGCAGATGAAGCCTTTCTCTTTGACTTCATTCTTCCAGGTCTCCAGCAGTTCTGGGCTGAAGTTGGGGAGACCAGGACGGGTGTAGTTTAACTAAACAGCAGAAAAAGGAGCATCTTTGTCAATATTCCTTGTGGTATCATGGTGTTACTGTATGTTTAGAGATAGAGAGAAAGAAAGAGATTGGGGGAACATATTTATCTGTTGGATGTCAAACACAAGGTTATCTTTTTGCCTCTCTCTTCACTGTGGTGCTTGAGTGTGTGTGTCCTTTTCATGATCAGGCTGGCTTTGATGTGGGTCACTTGGGTGTACATATTGACTGTAATCTGTCTTGGAATGTCCATGTGAATTCTGTGTGCACTAGTGTTTGGGTTTGGACAGAGGGGAATGATGTTATTTCATTTTTGATACAGAGTGTATTAAGTTACGTAATCTCAGTTAAGTTAAAATCATAAATAAACAGACGGGTCAGGGTGAGGGAGCATCCTTCCCTCCAAATGCACTTTGAGTTCAACAAGCTATGAAAATTATCGCTGACCCATCCCATGTCCTTTATCCAGAATATGAACTGCTCCCATCAGGCGGACACTACAGGGTTCCAATTAAATACAGGAAAAGATGCCTGAATAGGTTTAAAAACTCTTTCATCCCTCTATTGGTGAATCTCCTAAACTCAGGACATGAGGAGGGTGTGAAATGAGGGCGTATTTGAGTGCACTTTATGTCCGCACTTGTTATATCTGTTACTCGACTAATATTGCATGTATTTTTTATGTGGCAGCCTTTATCTCTGAGACAAATTTCCCTAAGGACATATAAAGTAATCTTGAATCTTGAGTCATGGTGTACAATCCTGTTTGTGCCTCTGTATGTCTGTGTGAGTGTTGGTAATTCTTTTGATGTTCGAGTCCAGGTGGTCTCTTGCAGTGTGCAATGCCCTGTGTGTGGGTGTGTGTGTACGTGCATGTCTGTGGTAGGTGTTTAAGCATCTTTGCATGATGTCTGCATGTATAATGTGCACATAATGCATTCGCACTCACCCTCTTGCTGTCAGGCACCAGGTCATCCTTGATGCGGCGTTTGGTGCCCCAGTCCTTGGCCAGCTCGTCCTCTGCTATCTCCTGCAGGTGGAACACTGCCACCTGGGCCGAGCGGCGCCTCAC
Organism: Holocentrus rufus; assembly: GCA_900302615.1. NCBI lineage: Eukaryota > Metazoa > Chordata > Actinopteri > Holocentriformes > Holocentridae > Holocentrus > Holocentrus rufus. The sequence goes on along the minus strand of OMLF01026887.1, from coordinate 6,716 downwards.
TCTGCCGCTGGGGGTGCGTTCAAAGTCCTCCCCCAGGCTCTCGTTCTGTGCCGCTTTCACCCGGTCTCGCTCCCTCTGCCTGTCTCGCTCCCTCTCCCTCTCTCTCTCCCTCTCCCTCTCCTTCTCCTTCTCCCTCTCCCGCTCTTTCTCCCTTTCCTTCTCCTTGGCCTCCCTCTCCCTCTCCCTGTCCTTAGGCCGGGCCGGTGGTGCTCTCTCCTGCCACTCCTTCCTCTCGGGCTGGCTTTGCTCCTTCCTGCCTCCTGATGGAGACTCGTCTGAGATCACCTGGAGGAGACAAGTGCAAAACACAGTGAAAATTTTAAACAAAAAACTGATCGTTATTTTGGAAAGAGTTAAAACACAGGGTAGAGCTCGGCAATTTGGACAAAATCAAATATCATGATAACTTTGATCAAACACCTTCATAGCAATATTGTGATGATAGTGTAGGGATGACTATTGGTGCTTTCCTAAAATACTCACACACAAGAGATTTTGACAAACAATCATGTGCATATGATGACCAACAGGTAGAGGCAAATAACAGAACAGCTGGAACGGTGTAATAAGCTCAGAAAATTGCATCCTTTTACTGTAATGTAGTCTTTAAAACCAGTAAATGATAACACTTATCACAATATTACAATATCCCATGCCATATCACAATATTGGTATAATATGGATATATCACCCAGCCCTATAACAAGGGCAATATAACACTTGGTGACTGCTGCACTAGCAAAGACATTTATGTAAAAATACAATTGCTTCATCAGCCTAAATCCCAAAGCGGTGCTGCAAAAGAGAAGAGTGTCCCGTTCCCCTAATTGAGACCCAGTAGATTCATGTAAAATTCTAGTAAAATTCTAGTGTCAGATTTCTAAATGCTTAGTTGAGGCAACTGGACTTGATAGAGTTTCTAGAAGAGTGTCAGATATTGAGTGTCAGATATTGACACTTATCCTGCAGGACAAGAAGAATTGAAACTTGGGGGCGGAATACAAACTGCAAGAGCTCTGTCCAGACAAAGCTGGACTCACCAATGGTCGATCTTTTGCCTTTCTCATCCCTTTGGTATCCAGGCTGGCAATCATGAGAGCGCTGTGTGCGCTTTACTGACGTCACGTCACATGATTTGTCCTGACATTTTTGAGACAGTTACCTCTTGTCACCATTTGAAGCTGCCAGCGTGCCGAGATGACTAATGCAGCTTTAAATATAGTAAATGTTATGCAGCTTGTTTTACATGTGTTACATGTGAGAATGGATAAAGCTAAGT
>OMLF01026886.1:0-10394 GCA_900302615.1 Holocentrus rufus | reverse complement strand
AGGGTGTGTTTACTGGCAACTTTTTGTGGTACTTTATTATCCACTTGGCACTCGGCTATGTTTAAGACATTCAGGAGGCTAATTGAAGGCTAGCTGTAAACGCCTTCTTTTCATTCGCCTTCCGTGGTCTTCGCCGCCTGTCGCTCCAGAGCGGGGCGTCCGATGTTTTACCCGTGATGGATTATGTGAGCTGACTTCCTAGACGTTTTGATTAAGCGCAATTGAGGACAAAAAGATTCTTCAGGGATTACTTTTCAGGGACCAGAAATCGTTTTCAAATGGAGAGCGGTTCTCCATAGGATTCATCTATGTCCGGGAAACCTTCTATCTTGGGCGTTTTCCATTCATTTATCATAAGTTTTTAGCCCGCTGCTCATCAGCATGCGGCTACTGTCCTTCCCTCCCCCCTTCTCTTTATACCTCCAATCTGATTAGTGGTGGTCGCGTGGTGGCTTGCTTGCCAGGCATGGCAGCCATTTTCTCCATTTGGAAGCCATAACGGCTCCCCGTTTGAAGATGAGACCCCTGTACTTGTGGCTTTCTCTGAAGAACCCTTTATGGGGTATGGGGGCTTCTCTCTGTCTCTGCCAGATTGAGTCCTGTCACAGTTAAGTGTGCACCCACTCAAGCTCACACACGCACACACTCACACACACTCACACACCACGCTGTGGAACAGAAGTTGCCGTGTCTTTCGTCTTGGTGGCTAGCGGTAGCGCCAGTGGCTCGTGCTCAGATGGGGCCTCTGGCAGGCCCTGCCTTGTAATCAGGGAAACAGAGCGCTTCAGTCGCCACAGGGCCCGCTCACGTGACCCAGCCCCGCTAACCACAAGCACTTCATCTGATACTCTGTGGTGAGCCACGCGGAGGGGACAGCGTGCGCCTCTGCGACTCCTCATTGGCTGAAACCTCTGTATTTTTTATTTTTTTTTTACCCTCCCTCCCTCCTTTGATTTGACAGCGAGTTTGGAGGGGAAGGGGGACTTTTAAAGTCTGGTCCAACTGTCCTGTCTGTGTGTGCCTCTGAGAGAGAGAAGAGAAAGAGAGAGAGAGCCAGAGCTGGGACTATACACTCTTGTGTGCTGTGATTACAGAGTTGGACCGAGAGTTTGGAGACTTTGGATATTCTGGAGTGTGTGAATGTAGGTCTGTGTGCCAGCGGTGTAATCTGAGTCTGGGATTATAGTGCTGTTTCCGTGCAGTAGAAACGCTGCCTTTCTGTGATGTTTTCATGTAGAGAGAGTGTTGCAATTTGTTTTGTTTACCACTGGTTCTTCTTTGTTGACACTGCTGTTTATGTAATTGAAGAGTTTTGTTTCAAAATGAGATGGTCACTCAAAAAAAGTTTTAATAGTACAACTTTGAAAGAAATTAAGCCATTTTTAAAGGATAACAGGTAACTTAAATCAGTGGTTAGTTAAATGTTGCTACTTTTTATGTTTTTATGTATTTTAGAGATACTGAACAATGAACTAAAGGTTACAGTTTTCTATTCTATTCTTTATATTTCTATTTTGGAAATCTAATATAGAAATACAGCCTTTTTGTTAATGAACTCTTACACTGTGATTAATGTGGAGTTGTCTGAGTGATTGACTGTCGTATTTAACCTCCATCTTTGCTGCTCTTTCCTCTCTCCGCAGGAAATCCCTCTGTCCGAGATCCTCCAGGTCGAGCAGTCCAAAGACTACAGCAAACTCGCCCAGGGCAGCAACCCGCACTGCTTCGAGATCATCACTGCCACCATGGTGTACTACGTGGGCGAGAACAACGGCAGCCACTACCACAGTCCCGCCCTCGCCGCCTCGGGGGTCGGCATGGAGGTGGCGCAGGGCTGGGAGAAGGCCATCCGACAGGCCCTGATGCCCGTCACCCCGCAGCCCAGCGTGGCCAGCGCCGCCGGCCAAGGCAAAGACCACAGTGAGTGCACCTCGTCTACAGCCTCAGATTATTCTGCGACAGTGGTTTTATTGTTACGAAGTGACAGCGGCCACATGTGAACTGAGATTACTGTACAGAAACTGAGAATGACATGCAGAGGTCAGGATACGGGTGTTCCCCAATGGTCCTTAACGGGAAAGCTCCTCCAGTGATGAGGAAGACGGTGGTGGTGATGATAATGATGATGATGAGGAGGACAGCGGCGACGGTTTTGCCTTTAATCGTCATTCGCTCACTTCTCACGTGTTGCGACACCTGAAGTGTAATGCAGCTATGACAGGATTATTCCTGAGCCTCTTTGGTGAGGAATTTCATTTGTAGATTAGAGATCCACAGGTCATTTACCAGGGACATTTTTTAAATGTGGGCTTGAAAAATGAGGGAGAGTGTACTTTACAACCTGTTACAGGCCAGAGACTCATTATGTCAATCACCATCCAACAACTTCCCCCCTGAAATAACAAGCTATATAGATCCACACTGTTATATAAATGTGGAGTCAATTAGTAAATAAATACATAGTGTAATGCAGGAAGTGGTCTGCAACTAGTATAAAGTACTTTTTATGCTTGATTGCATCAGAATAAAATTTCTTATAAATGCTATCAAATTAGTACTTGTTTTCCATCATAAAAGTGAATATTTCACTTTATAAGATTGGCTAAATGATCAGAAGAGATTGTTTTGTACTCTCTAGCTGTTATTTGTGCCTTTTAATTCATTGGCTATTAAACAGAGTCAGGGGGATCTTGTGACTGAGTATTAGTCTGTGAGCCAGTCCATAATCCTAATTATGAAATGCAATGCATACTTGCCCTATTTAGTCACACATAACTTCCCAAATCAATTTTATCCCCAATTTATTGTGTAATAAAATGCTTCATTATGTGGTGATGTGGCTTATTGCAAGCAGCTGTGATAAGCTTGAAGGTTGTGAAAAAGTACAAGTATGTGAGCGATGTGCCTCTGCCTACGATTACTTAAGGATTCACTGGCTGCTTTATGCATTGGTAATGTGGCGTTTACAGTTGTTCAATGTGGAAACACTGTGTGTTTTTCCCTTCCAGAAGAGCTGTCCATCAGCATATCTGTGTCCAACTGCCAGATCCAGGAGAATGTGGTGAGTTGGGCTTCTTGTGTTTTTTTTTCTCCGTAGAGATGCCGTTGCACAACTTCCCAGCATGCCCTGTGCGTGCATGAATTCACTGGTCTTTACGATAGCTGCTGTGGTTAAAGTTACACATTCTATCCCACTGCTTCTCGACTAAAATCTCCAGTCCATGTTTTTATACAGCACAATTAGGGAAGTTACACACACAGCTTTCTGCCAAAGGGATTTTCAGCTGGGTTCCACTTCTGCATTGAGTGAAAGTAAACTATTTGGCAATACCAGAAAACATTTGAATAAGGACAACATTCATCACACTGCTGATGATGTAACAGAAACCCACGGCCAATATTGAAAGAGTAAAGCACAACAATCAAGTAACTGGTGCAAATTATGTCTTTATAGGATATTGCCTCAGTGTACCAGATCTTCTCTGCTGAGGTGCTGGGATCAGGCCAGTTTGGCATTGTGTATGGAGGTATGCCTGTTGGTTTGTTTGATATGATGCCACATACATCTCATACAACGCTCTTCTAAATTTTACTACATTTTGAGCTGCAGTATGTCATAACTTTATTTTACTTTATTTTTTTAGGCAAACACAGAAAGAGCGGCAGAGATGTAGCTATCAAGGTGATTGACAAGATGAGATTTCCTACCAAGCAGGAGAGCCAGCTAAGGAATGAGGTTGCTATTTTACAGGTAATAAACACACCCCATTCTCTGTGTTACAAAGGTAGTGAATCATTAACTTGAGGTGAATTTTTTTTTTAAAGTGGTTTGTCATTTCCTCACTGAGTTGGTTGACACCTGGTATCTTTATCTGCCTTCCTACAGAACCTGCATCATCCAGGTATCGTCAACTTGGAGTGTATGTTTGAAACACCAGAGCAGGTGTTTGTTGTCATGGAGAAGCTGCACGGCGACATGCTAGAGATGATACTGTCCAGCGAGAAGAGCAAACTGCCGGAACGGATCACCAAGTTCTTAGTCACACAGGTGGGGTTCTCTTCTCTTCTCTTCTCTTCTCTTCTCTTCTCTTCTCTTCTCTTCTCCACTGAGACCACATCAAAATAAACTAATAATAAATTAGATCTATAAATTCTCATAAATGCGCCATGGGACTGTGCAGACTCTGTCTTTGTTCTTGCCAGCTTTTTGTTTTCTTTGTGTTGCCTGTTTTCTCGCATCGCGTCACTCCTTTCCCCCTCTTTCCCTCTGTTTTTGGGTTGTGTTAGCCCACTGTGTGTAAGCCTCTGTCCCTGCCCTGGGGCCTGTTTATTCTTGTGGTGAGCTGATTGGGGGGGGTGTTGTTTACGGGATCAGCCTTCATGGCATCGTGGCCTCCTCCCTGCTCGTGGATTACAGCCTGCAGTGCGCTGGTGGCTTTGTGGCCTGATTAGAGGAGCAGCAGCCCCCTGGGCCCTGGTGGATCCTGGGTCCCAAACAGGAGCAGGGCCATTAACAACGGCCCCATTAGCTGCGGCAGGTCCGGCTCTGATGTGGCCGGGAAGACTTCTGTCAAAGCCAGGGTCAGGATAGAGAGCCAGGCGCAATGTGGTTTTGGTAGAGGGCCATAGCCAGACATGCGTGCAGCGCTAGCTGATGCCAGGCCTAGCGAATATAGATGGGATGATGAGATGAGATCATATGTCCTTATGGGAAGGTACTGGTCAAGATGGAAGTATTTAAGGGCATTAGTGTGCTTATACTACTGCTTATTTTCCATATGGCTGCACCGTAGATTATACTGCATTTATTAAATAAACATTACACTGTTTACACTGTGCGTTATATACATTATGATGGAGTTTATAAGATTGTCAGTGGGTTTTGGAGCTAAATCTGGGCTTTGGTTTGTAACAGATCCTGGTGGCCCTGAGACATCTGCACTTCAAAAACATTGTTCACTGTGACTTGAAGCCGGAGAATGTACTACTGGCCTCCGCAGAGCCCTTTCCTCAGGTAAAAAAGTTTTTTGTATTTTTTTTATTTTTAAATGTAGGTAAAAGGTAAAAATGTTTTGTGTATGTGTGGATTAGGGCTGTGTACTGACTTCCCGATTCTAGTCCATTCCAGTTCGTAAGATCCAGATTCCATTTGATACCAATTTTGATTCCATGCTATTTTTCATTCATTCATTCAAAAGATGTAATTTGGTCAGCTGAGTTTCCATAGGCTTGTCATTCAGCAGAAATGGGGTCCAAGATGTGGTACGAATAATGTCTATCAAAAATCTTCACAACTCCGCTGCAAAAAAAAAAAACCCCATAGATTAAAAGATCCATCTCAGGATTTTAAGAATCGGCATTGGATCGTTTAAAATGAAAATTGAAATGAATGCTTATATGCTTATATCAATATTTTTTCTGCCTCCATACAGGTAAAGCTGTGTGACTTTGGCTTTGCCCGCATCATTGGCGAGAAGTCGTTCAGGCGGTCGGTCGTGGGCACGCCAGCTTACCTGGCCCCGGAAGTCCTGCGCAGTAAAGGCTACAACCGCTCCTTGGACATGTGGTCAGTGGGGGTGATAGTGTACGTCAGCTTGAGCGGGACCTTCCCTTTTAATGAGGACGAGGACATTAACGACCAGATCCAGAATGCTGCCTTCATGTACCCCCCTACGCCCTGGAAGGACATCTCTGCAGAGGGTAAGAGGATACTGAGCAGCACAGGAGCCAGAGTTGTTCCTCTGCTTAGATTTATCCCTCACCTTTTTAAATGCTTGGCTTCCAGGTTGCACCTGTACTTGAGTGTTAAACCGATACTCAAATGTGCAGTCTCAGAGCTGTCCTCCCCACCTACGCGTCTGGCCCGCATCTGACCTTTATTCTCTCTGTTCTTTCATCTGTGGTTCAGATGAATCACTCGCAAATCTCCCTGACTGCCAAAGCTGCAGCATATTTTATTGGGTGAACAAGCGATGATGGAGGCGTTGATGTAAATTTTTTTCATCATCTGCTCTGCGTGTCAGTTGCTGACATGGTAACGTGTCATTCGGAGGGCTGTTGCCTTTATGAAGGCGACTTCCTGATGTTGCCGTCGATATATGATGGTTCATGCTCAGATGTTTATTCATCTGCATCTTGATTTCCCCCCCACAGCCACAGATCTGATCAACAATCTTCTGCAAGTAAAGATGCGGAAGAGGTACAGCGTGGACAAGTCTCTCAGCCATCCATGGCTACAGGTGAAATATCCCTTTATATTATCAAGATTTATTATCATTTATTATCAGAGAGTTACTCCCAGTTAATTTACGTCAGGATTACCTCCGAGCTCTCACTTATGTCCGTTCCTGTTCCCTTCAGGATTACCAGACGTGGCTGGACCTCAGGGAGTTCGAGACACGGCGGGGCGAGCGCTACATCACCCACGAGAGCGACGACGCGCGCTGGGAGGAGTACGCTGACGAGCACAGCCTGGTCTACCCCAAACACTTCATCATGGCTCCCAACCTGGATGACATGGAAGAGGACCCCTAGTGGCCTAGGGGGGTGGGGGACTTTGTACGTCGTTTAGGACCAGGAACGAAGCAGGGACTTTCATGTGCGGACCCTTTGGGATTGCGATGCATTTTCCCTCCAAAACTGTAGGCTGCGGAAACAGAGAGAAGCCGGCCGGGTTGAACGTCACACCGCAGTGACATCGCAAATGTGGGGAGCATCAGACGGACTTCACAGCTCGATGCACTGCCGCGGGGCGCGGGCAGGTGGAAAAGCGCTCCACAGAAATGCATCCAAGAACTGTTGGGAGAGAAGAATGTTCTTTCCTTCTCTTTTTTTTTTGCGCCATATCAAAACATTCCAAGGATTTGTTCGAGTTTGGTTCATTTCCAAGAACAATCACGAAGGCCACAATACATTAGTTGAACTTAATAGGTTAGTTATTGTACAGTCAATTTTGGGTAATTATGAGTAATAATATGCCTCTGCAGTGGAGCAGAAAGAGAGAGCTTACCCCAGGAGTAAAGGGCACTTTTCACAAGGGATCTACAGTATGTCCATCGAGAGTTAGAAATGCGTGGGTTTTGGACAAAACTAATACAGTTGTTGTTGTTCTCATTTCAAGACTGTTTGTGAGACTGTCCTTTGGCATGAAACTGGAACTATCATGTGTATGTGTATGTTTTTAATGTATTTAGTAAATGTGGTAGATTTTTGCACTATATTACCATTGAAAATAGCAGTTTGGTAACAGGATGAATAGAAACACTATTCGCTGCTGCTATATGTCACATAGGCCCCTCAAGAAAATGTGTTAAGAGCTTTGTGTGGATATGTAGTCTGTGTGCAGAGAGCTGAGAAAACGCACATGCTATTAGCTGCATTGTTACCATTTATTGTAAAAAAAATGAACAGGCATTTTATCCATTTCATCCAGAACACTGCCAGATTAAGATAAAGGGGCAGCTAATAGTGTGTGGGTTTCCCTTGAGAAAATGACCAACATACATTACCAAAAACATTGGCAAAAAAGAGCCAAAAACAGTCAAAAAAAAGAGAAACATTCAGTTTGATGTTTCCAACCTGATTTTCTTCCACTGAAATTGTGAATTCCTACATGATGCAAGACAATAACTCTGAACTGTTGGTAACAGCGATCATGGAGCCAATGTTTATGTCCAACATGAGGCTAAAACAGAAACTTGCATAGGCTTTAATGCGGACTCTACGCTAGTATACTGAGCATCATGTTTCTGTTTACCCTTTTATGTACTACTTTCACAGTATTTTTGAATGTGACTTTTCAAGCACTCCACTTCTGGAATCATGTGTTTTTGGTGCTCCGTAGTTGTCTTAAGTATCTATGTTGCATCTCCTGAGGCAGCCAAAGTCAGTTTTATAACAAAACATTGGTGTCTGTTAACCTTTTGAAGCCATTAGCTGCAGTGCATTACATTGCCTGGTCTATTTCAGCAGCCCTTTTGGCTAGACATTAGACATAGTAGGTAGCAGATAATGGGTGTAAATACCATTTGTGGGAGTAGTACAGCACTACAGTACTGTAGTTCTTTACTTGGCTCTAATGGTGTGTTTTGGGATATATGGTTCTGTTCCCTGTTGTCCTTTTTCCTGTCTATGTTGCCGCTGGATTGGCAGGTGTCAGTGTTTTGTATATTTCAGTACATACCAATGGAATAAAAATCCAACTTCTTAACTGAGAAAGAAGAAGACTTTCCGAAGCTCTGAATGTCTTTCTGTTCATGCCTCTGTGCCTGATTTGTTTGATCCACTGATTTTTGATGTGTTCGCCCAAGCGTACATGCATGAGTGTGCAGTATGCGTGCATGAGTGTGTGTGTGTGTGTGCACCTATTTGCAAGCCGGGATTGCAGATTTGTGTATATTGCATCACAGTGTGTGAGTGAGTGCGTGGTGGTTGCACATGTCAAATCCCTCTCTCAGCAGCTGGATGTGATTGTTGCACCACACCGAGCACTTTGCCGAGCCGCTTGTTCACCACAAGGAAGTAATGACATAGTTAAAGAGGGTGGTGGTGATGTGGGGGTGGGAGGAAGACTTTGAAATGAATCATGATAAATGCTATCATAGAATCCCTTCAAGTATCAAACGTTAGCTCAACTCAGCCTTACCACTAAAATGTCTTTTTACAGAACCGTACTTTTCAATAGGCCTATTGTGTAATGGCACAGTTTATCATAATCTATTGAGAATAGACAGCTGTCATTAATTTCCCCCCAAATCTTTGAAGTGTCTTTTGCTTGATGCCTTTGCCAGTCTTCATTTCGCTGAGATACTGGCTGACCACTGTTAGCAATCACGGGCAGCTTTATTGCAACGCTATCTTCTAATGACGAGACCTCTTGAGATTTGCTCCATTTTCTCGTATGAAGTTGGATATTCAGGGCTGCTGTCTTGTATCTGTCGGTCAGAATGATTTCAAGATGTTGACTTCCCTCGCGGGGCAAATGACCCCATTAACCCTTGTGGGGGGAGAGCGAGCCATTCACCATTCATGCACTGAAAAGGTCTACACAACAACACTGTCAACTCATTGACTCGGCCCTCACACACTCAGCTGTGGTAGTTACAGAAGTGAATTAAGGTGAACCCGAACTGACTTCCATAATATGTCACTTAATTTAAATCAGTGTGTCAGTGGAGCTCTGAAAGACACATTGTGAGAGGTAAGTCTGCAGTCGTCCACATGAAAAGAAGTGAGGCTGCAGAGTGACCTGTGGAAATGTGTGAAGTGCAATGTCTCCCTCTGGCTGAAGAGAGGGTGTTGTGCCGGGTCTGGGCAATATACTTAATTTTTTTTTCTGTGACTTATTGAGTTTAATGGATTTATACCATGCAGACAGAATTTTATTCCACTAATGAGAACGAGACTTCAATTTGGCAGAATATATAGGGTTTTTTTTTTGTTCATTAGCTACTATTTTAAATACTTCAATATAAGTTCCTAGACCTTCAACAGTAGATACTGCAACTAAAGGGGAATCCACTAATGATAAGCTTTTAGCAAAAGTACTTTGATTTAAATGAAAAAGAAAATATATGCACTTGATGGAACAGTACATGGCACATACAGTTTGTTAGAAATGTCACATTCTGGACTATCTTACAATCTAGTGATATAGAAATGTGATATAGAAGGTGTGACATAGAAATGTTCAACTTAATTTAATTACAAATTGAACTATTCCTGTAATGTATTCTGCCAACATGAAATTTAAGTTACACACTGGTAGCAAATCGGGTCTAAATACAGGGTTCAAATAGAGATTGTTATACATTTTGCGTTGTGACTGCGTGCATTTTGTTTTCAAGTCATTTGAGCACAGACTGTGAAACACCAAACTGATTTGTCACACTTCGTCCTGCAGCATATATCATCATCACTGGTCTGTATCCAGTGAGACAGCAGTTCTCCATGCTGCCAGAAGGTGTCACACTATGTAGATTAATGCAGGGCGATGGTAGTGGAATAGTTAAGTCTCTCTCTGAGATCACTGAGACAGTGTGTTTTGTGAAACATTTCATCATCACGTGATAGATAAAGGTTTATTTTTTTTCCCACACTGATCATCAGACATCAACCTCTCAGATGCCCTGTAGTCTATGAAATTCAAAAATCATCTGATTATGAGAGTGCTGCACGTTTGCAGTAATTTGTGTCCTTTAGCGTGAACTACACAACAAATTATACTGCATCTATATTAAATTTACATGAATCAAGACTGCACTGTCAGGTGTGTGTCAGAAATCGCATCCCTTCAAGGATCAGGTGCAGTGATCTGTCTTTGTAGCCCTGATCCTGGGGTCTGTGTGTATTTGTAGAGCAGCTTTGCTCAGTAGTCTCTCGGCAGGTCTCTCGTC
>OMLF01026885.1:0-10058 GCA_900302615.1 Holocentrus rufus | reverse complement strand
TACGACAGGTGATGACATCACCTGCCACCAAAGACCAGACACTCTAGATTTCACCATTAGAGGCCAGGCTTCACACAGATTTGGGTTTGGGATTTAGCTAGTTTCTCTTAAGCGTTGTAATTTACTTTTTCAATATATACACTTTCCCTCAACCTGCCTCATGTACTTTTACTTACAGTGAATGATCTCCCACATTTCCTGGAATACCCTTTGACAACCTCGAGAGAAAGGATGTGAACTTGTTGCATTCAACTGTATATGGAAATTTGGATAATGATTCAGATATGACAATGATGTTGTCACAGTACTTTCAGATGGTTGCTTTTTACAAAGTCAACGATAATTTTGTAATCTCTATTGTAGAGTCTCCAATGCTTCCACATACACCTCCTGTGGGTTTTGGTGGTGTAATTAGCCATTTAGCTCAGCTGGCTCAACTAGTTCCTTCCATTTTTAGAGAGTAATGTTTTCAAATTCAACACATGGGCAGACTTCAGTTCATTGTATTATTGCCACCTGCTGGAATTAGAGGCACACTACTTCAAACGGTCTGCTGCACTCCATCTGACTCACATCCTGCACGTCTGTTTGGAATTCAAATAGAACATTACAGTTCAAACATATTTTTCATGATCAAGCAAAAATTGACAGCCCTAATAGTGATAGCAATATAAGAGAAATGTTGTAAGAAATAGTCCTCATTCGTGATCCTCACAATGGATATGTAATCCTCACCATAACCAACCCTAACTCTTCTCATCTGTCTCTGCCGCAGCCTAATAAACCAAAACAAACTATCCTTCTTCTCTTTGGTAGCAAATCCAGTAATTCACTACAGACTGCCGCAGTAACACTGGCTACTTCCACAAGCAACTTGCAAGAGAAAAACACATTTGTTCTAAAGTGTACTTTGGGTTTGTCCATCCGAGCCACTGTAGAAAATGATGAAGCAAGATGGCAGCCCCTGTAAAACTGAGACCCGCAGATTATTTAGATAAAAAGGCTTATTCTACCTTTATGGAAACACTACGATTCTTCATTTCTGTTTACACTAGTAAAAATCATGTTCATCAATATGATATCCCTTTTTTGTCTTTGACTTAATTAAAATCCTACGCAGTGTACCTTTAAATTGCCCCTTGGCGGTTTTGCAATGTGCACCTTTATGTTTAGTTTAACTTGATCATTAGCTTAAAGAACTCAAATGACAAACGTACCCAGCTGAATCTTAGGTTGAGTTAACTTCAGCTAGTATCAGTTTTAGCACAGTGACAAACTAAAACCATTTCTTTCAGCAAAAATACAAGGAATTAAAAACTTAATGAACTAAATGAATCAAACAGGTAATTCATGCACCACTAACATGTAGAAATACACAAGCCAGTGTCTGGGTGAGGCCAGACACTGGCTTGTCCATCGGAAAACTGACAGAATTATTGACAAATGGATTTCTGTCCGCCAGGTTGTTTTTGGAACGTGAACATGTTGGACAGAGCAGAACTGAGTAGAAATAAATCATATCAACATCAAAATCAAATGGTGCTACTTAATAGACAAGAAAAGACACACAGCATAATTAAGAAACTGACATGGAAAGCCTTCAGTTATTTCAACAATATACCAGGCTCTCTCTGTTTTTCTTTTGTTTATTAATCCTTTGATGATAATAGTACACTGTATACTGCCTTGTCACAGTGCTCACTGCCGTTTCCCCCAAAACAATGATAAGAACGCCCCTAATTTGCTTAATAGATGCCGACTTCATCCATCCAGATAAAGTTCAGCTGAATTGAACTTTCTCTCAAACCAGATGGAAATCTGTCATTAGTTTTGTCTGCACAACAGAGATTATTACTTATTGAGAATGAAGTGGAATGATCGATTCGGTCAATTAGGAACAATAAAAAGCATCCAAAAATGCTGCAAATGCCACTGGTATGTGCACCTAAAGGCATCTTATGAAAAATGCGATCATTCCCAGCAGCTACAGCTACTGAAAATGTACCAGCCAACCAAAATATGCGGGTTAAAAAAGTAACGATCTTATATTATGAAGTGACTGCTTATTCAATTAACTCATTTTGTTGCACCGAATATAAGCTCATAGACTATTTTGTAAAGTTTAATTCTGTCTTTACACTGTGAACCAAGTTAAAAGCAGAGCTGGGATAAGATTAATCATGTTCACTTTCCACAGGCATTCTTTATCCAACTTTTACCCTAAACTCTATGTGGATGATTATTGTGTGATATTGTTTCAAATCTAGGCCATTTCTGCATCTGGTAGATTTAGTCTTTCCTTTAGTATTTAGTTTTGCCAGTTTGAACTGAAACAAAGTCTTCATTACCCTTGCTTTGAATGTTTTTTTGTGGTTCTGTAGAAAACAACTGACAGTTTGCCACAGTTTCCCGCTAATACCCAACATCCAGGCACAGCTTTCCCTACCTTGTTTTTGCATGGGATGATTACCATGTACAGAAGTTAGCATGGTCTGTACTCCTGAAATGCTCTGGCTTTTAGTTACTACTCTATACCGGGTCCGATTGGCCTTTGTGCAGCTTTTCTCCGTGGTGGTGGGCTGGATAACAGGTTATTTCAACTCACCTTTTTTTTAAGTGACACATTTACGTGCAAATTGATGCCAGGTCTGCTCAGCCTTTTCCCAGCTCAGATGCTCTGTATAACTTTAGACTATGAGTAAAAGGCATTGGCCGCACACTGGTGTTGAGACTGCCAATGTCTCATTCTCGTTTTGAAAACCTTCAGTGTAGTCCTTACAACAAGAAAAGAGGAGCTGTTTATGAACAACCAGTGAACTTAAGTTCAAATCTAAAAATGATGGCAGATATGTTTTGTTAATAGAACTTACATTCATATAACTGAAAGGCAGCATTTTTGTGACAGTGAAGAGAGTGAGAGTTTTTCTAGTCAAGCAAAAGCGAGACTTGCACCCCTCACACAGAACACAACATGTCTTGTGGTTGCATCTGGTCTGTTGAGGAGACAAATTGGTATCTCTGCCTCTTCTGACATGAATGTCTCCCTGCATGTGGGCACAAAATGGCATTGCTACAAAGAACTTCTTGCGCTTTGATGCTCAGGCACTGACACCAAAACCTGATGTTTACTGTTGATGTTTTAGATAGCTGAGAAATTTTCTGCTTGAGGTTGCGTGACATCATCACAGGAATAAGATAAATACACCACCAAACGATAAAATCTGCCCCGAGTTGCAAGCTACATCACCAATAGCTGTTAAGTGTTTTCGGGGGGAATTTTCCTGTAAGGCTTCTTCCTGCTGGCTATCACAGTGTGGATTAGATTAAACAATTGATTTGCCAGCATTGATATAAACTGACTTCGGTAGTGCATATGCAGTTGGTACGCTTATAGCGCAGGGTTTGTGTGGTACCAGTGTAGCTTATGTTCATTCTAACAATTTCTCACACACCAGGATTTGCATCTGTTTTCAGTCTCTCCACTCACAAGAACACATTGAAACTGCAAGTTGGAGGTTGAATTGAGTAGGGCTGAAAGAAGCCAGACCCCATCCGTGCATGTTTTGATTGCTGAGCACAATGGTTAGACATTCGTGGCACAGTTCCCCAAAATGATTGGTCTAGGACTCTGGAATTGGCATCATATTTTGAGGTGCAGCCGTAAGACTCAAACTGTCAGAGCATAAAGGGGGATTTATGGACTATTTTGTGGGAACATACCAACCGCCAGAAGCCCTCAGTGACCACTGGAGTAGTGCTGAAATTGTAGAAGCAGCATATGATGTGTCTTTATAGCTTTGGATGTGACTTGTTTTTATGGAGAATGCCTGTGGGCTCTGACTTGAAGGCCGCTGATGATAACTTGTATCTGGGTTCAGACAGATTCTACAGGGCATTTTTCCCAGAGTTCTTATTCCCCAGAGCATTAATTCATAAACCGAAAATAAAATCTCTTTGAAGATATGTATTTCCCTACAAAATGTCTGTCTTACTGCAAAGATTCAAACAACACCGTCTGCCTGGGATGGGGCAACTCAGTGCAGTGAAACCTCAACTCTGAGATCAAGGTTGCTCTGGAAAATGTTTGCGTTCAGGCCTTGAGAAGTTCAGAAATAAGCCCAGCAAAGTATGGACCAGTTAATGTCTTAAAGGAACGCACCAAAGTTTTGCGCAAAATGCTCTTATCGACTTACCCAGAGTGAGACAAGATGTTTGATATAATTTTCATCTCTGTAGGTCCACTGGTTCGGTTCCTGTGCTTAGCATTAAGACTTTTAGACTCATTTGCCTAGCTCCATCAAAATGAAAAAATAAACCTTACCACAATGTATGATGTGTGTTTCATGGTAATAAATGGTAATACACGTTTTGGAATATTTTTTACACCGAGAGTGGTTTTAGGAGAAGTTAGATGGTAGGAACTATCAGGTGGTAGGTTATAGTTCCTACCATCTAACTTCTCCTATAATGACCCTCATTTTTTTAAAACGAATTCCAAGATGTGTATTTCTAATACACATGATGCATTGTGTGAATAAGACAACTTCAGTGTTGCTTTAAGTTTGTTTTTTTTTCTCCACTTTGACGGAGCTAGGCTAATGACTCTTGTAGACTTTAAGTCTTTATGCTAAGCTAACACAAAACGCTAACCATCGGAACCAAGCTACTGGACATACAGAGGTGAAAATGCAAAGTTGGAAAAATTATGTTTTGCCCAAACATTGGAGTAATCTTACATTATGATTTGTGGTTATGATTTGGACATGTTGATTGTTATGTAATACCTAATATTCTTGAATGAATTTCATTGAATTAAATTAATGTGCTCAAAAAAACACTGACATCCCCTGACACACCACACACCAGATCAGATCACTGACGAGAGACCTTTATTTAGCATCTGTGCACCGCTTTGGTAACATGATCTCAGGCAGAAATGTTTGCCCTACCTTGGACGGGGCAGGCTATCCTGTCCTGCCTGGAGAGAAACATGCTCTTTCAGTGTCTGCTTTCCGTCTGCTTCCAATCAGCTGTACCCATGGAGAAGGTTGGCTTCTGTAAGCCTGGATCACTGCTGAGACTTTTACACCTTGGGTCACCTTAAGAGGTAATCCACAGGAAACACTCCAAACTGCTGGCAGCTGACCCGTCATGCCAGTGATAGCTCTGGCCAAGTGAGGGAAAGGTCAGGGCTGTTAAACATGTACACCGACTTTACAAAGTATTAGGGACACTTTCTCTTGTCATGAAATGCACGGATGGGGTGAATCCAGGTGAATGGTGGTGGAGTGGAGAGAAGGAGGAAATATAGAAAAGAGAAGCATGAGTTAGAAGAGGATTTTTAAACTTTGAGACAGATGAGATGTGGATTATGCCAAAGGGGCCACTGCTTAGTATCAGGAAGATTTACGTTCAATATAAAGTATATGGGAAAGAGTAAGTTAGATTTTGGTCAAATGGAAACTAACCTACAAGGCAAACTTAACAGAATTCTTAGAGTGGAATGGCGAGCAAGTTAACAAACATAAACCATGTACACAGCGTACAAGTATTGGACCCAGCTTAAGCACAGTAGATCTTTGCCTGATAAGCTGTTCAGGAAACTAGCTAACTGCTTACAGGATGTAGTGGCTGATGATAAAATGTTACTGTTAACCCACAAAATAGGTTTTAGTACAAACAACCAAGAGATAGCTAGTTACTTGCCAGACAGGCACCATACATGTTAAACCTAACATTCACAGACACACACTATCAGGATTTGGCTGGCGGCTGGTAGTTACTTCCTTCCTTTCCTCTCAAGTATCATGGGTGTTTCGGCAAGGGTGCTGGGGATTGGCTATTCCAAGATTAATAGCTTAATAAAAAATGCATTATTTTTAGAGGTAGGTTGGCTAAATAATGAAAGGAGCATGATCCTGAAGCGCACGATTAACCTTGTCACATTGTCAGACTGTCTGAGAAGTCCACCACACCTAGTCATGTGGTGTTATGTCAGCTCAGACAAATAGGACTTTAAAAATGGAAAACAACCATAACATGATGGTTGATTTGCCTCCTAAAATGGCTCAGCTATTAAGTCTACCAGCCACAGCCAAAAATGACCTGCATTAAGCTGGTGGCTGATGGTTATTTCCCAACTTCATTTTGCGCTCCTGCTTTGCATACAGAGACAGTTTGATGAATGATATGGCCACTGGCCTACATTTGAATGCACTTTAGATCCTCCTGATTTGAATGCTTGCACATTTTTGAATCCATGCAAACTGTATGATAAAATGAGCAACTATCCTCCTAATCATCCTAAAGTCTGTCTGAAGTGGCCATCAGTTATACTCGCCTCACATTTCATCAGTGGTGGAGAACGTAACAGGTTGTCTTAATTGAATTCAGGATGGAGCGACAGTAATAGGAATGTTATCGATGGTACAGTATATTTCCTGATGCTGTTGCTGGTGGTTTGCATTGATTTTCCCATGCTGGGATCATGTCTGGCCTCTGTCACACTGAAGCCTGTAGTCACACCCAGTAGATGAGGAGGTCTTTATGGAGTCTGCGATATTACAGCCATCTGTACGGAATCCTACCCCCCGCCAGTCTGGAGAGCTTGACTTTCCCACAGGCTATATGCAGCCTAACCCGGTTTGACCAGCCCCTGGAGTGGGAACAGCGCTCTGAGCCAGACAACCTGTGAAAAGGAAAGAGATTAGGGAAGCGTCTGCACTCTGACACTGTCCAAAAGGATATGTCATTTTCAACATGTCCATCTGTGACGCTTGGGACAGCATACATTTACGCTACATTTCAACACAGTTGCAACCGTAACAATAATGCGGTCCCTGCTGGGAAATTCTCTTTCCATTTGCCCCCTCCACACAGGGGTCAGAGGTCAGGGTCAGCTACAGAAAGGTGCCCCTGGTTTGTGGGGAGTCAGTGTCGTGGTCAGAGACACTTCAACAAGGTGGATGCTTGCCGTGTTCTGGTTGAAGGGTGGTATCCCTTCTCAGTGTGCTACCCTGCTGATAGATGGACAGGTAGATGAATAGACACTTTATCCGAGAGGAAAATGCTGGTAGGATCACAGTATATACACAGTTCACTAACTCAGTAACAAAACATGTTGCCCCAAACTAGACACACTGATCTGATGAAAATGAGTTCTCATGAATTGTATTAATGAGAAGGAAGTTTGCTGGGGCAGTTGCATCCAAAGTGCGATATATATTGGAGTGACAGTAGCCCAGTGGTTAGTGGAAGGGGCTTGTGTGACCACAGTGCAGCCGGTTCTATTCCCCAGATTGACTGGAGAAGAATTTGGCTGGGAAAAAAGAACGAGCAAGGTATCAAAACCTCAGACGTGCAGGTGGAGCTGCTGAGAGGCAGCAGGACAACAGTAGAAGTTTCAGGCCTGCTGGACCCTTCCCATGTGTGAATGGGTGTAAATGTGTCTGTGAAGCAGGACAGTGCTGACCGAGAGCGGCATGTGCTCGGCAAATTACCCTGTATAAATCAACCTTAAAAAAAAAACTATTAAGCGTGGCTGACTCTGGCCTGTCTGGACATATTCAAATCAGCACTACCATTGAAAGGAGCCGCAAAGTGACAGCTCAGTGCTCCTGTCTCTTATCAGATAGCTTTTATTTTCCTCTCTGCTTTGTGTCTTTGAAGCCGTTTGTTGCTGGAGTGGGGACCGATGTTGTGGACAGGCCCACCAGACACTAATGAGCAACTCATCTTGGGAAAAGCACAGATTAATAACACAATCCCCTCAGGTTGTACTTTTTAAAATTCATCTAAAAAAGATAGATTTGATTCTGTGTGGGGATTTTTGGTTCGTTTTTAGATTCAAAAGGCCCGCTATCAGATTGTGGGTCCATAATTGACTTGTTTTTACTCGGCTGTCCACGCATCAGTGGTGTGGTCAAAGCAGCTCTGAGGCTGGAGAGCCGCAGTTCCCCCCTCTGACCAGTTGGTGTCAGCAGTGACAGCCACCGGGCCGCTGACCCAGTTAGCTGAATGGTGCCGCTGCGTTTGAATTGTGACCCAGTGGAGGTAATCAAAGCCTCGCTGACCTTCCTTTTGTCAGAGACTCTGGTTCTTGTGCTTGCAGCCGAAAGGGAAACGGGGGGATTGGGGGCGGGGGGGATTGTTTGGTTATCAAAGGGCTGCCAGTGCACGCTGCTGTCTGCATGGAGGGGAGACTGGGCACAATCCTCTTCGTACCAGCTGGCTTTCAGTGTGGGAAATTCATTCTAACCAGGTTGGGAAATGACCACCAGTTAAATGTTAATCCTGAGCACCAGCTTAATGTGCTTCTGGCTTGTCAGTTTGTTTAATCTGGTAAACATGATTTGGAGGCCCCGTTGTGTTTGAAAAATCGTCTGAGCTGAATTCTGGGATGTGCGAGTCGCTATGGATGAAGGACAAAAGGTTTCCTGCTCCCATTCTTTATCAGAATATGAGACTTTAACCACATCGCTGCATGGGCATTTATCAAACTGACATCTTTCATTTCGGCTGTCTTTAATTGATGCTAAACAATGACAAAATCCTGCTAAGCTAAGTCAACATAAGGAACATGAGCCAGTTAACAAATTGAATGAAACGCCTGCCAGTTCTTGATGTTCTGAGTCTACACTAGCATCTCCTCCAGCCTCTGTTCATCAGTCATTATTAGCACCCTTGTACTGCTGCGTGTTGAAAGTCCAGCAGCCTTCTGAATATAGACCCGTTCCTCTCTCTCCTCTGCACGTCCTCCCACTTGCAGACTCACAGAGGGCCACGATCAGGTCTCCTGTAGTGTGTTGGCTCTAACGTTTCTAATAGACTGTCCCTTTCCTCCTCCTCCTCCATCTCCTCCATCTCTATGCTTCTCCGTAATTTCTCCTCTTTCTGTCACTGAGGGATGGCAGCACTCCTCTCACGCTTATTTTCAGTTGCCTAGCAACCGGGAGAAGATGCTTTTTCGGGGTGGTACTTGTGCTCCGATGGAGGCGGGGGTGGGGTGAGGTGTGTGCATTGTTCAGGAATAAGTGGTTCATGAATGTGATTCGGCTCAAGAGAGGCAGCAAGTAGCGCTGTTTTTAGCAACGTAGCCGTTAGCAGACAGTGTTCTACCATCGCTCCCATTCACCTCTGTTTCACCATCATGGGTTTGTGTCTTGAGTGTTGTGGCAATATGAGCGGCGTACAGTGCCATGGAGCGTACCAATTATCCACATGTGACTTAATGACACTTTGACACAGCGAGAGGCTGTATTTGACAGTAAAGGCTCTTCATTCTCAGCACTTAACACAAAACACTCTCACTGTCACCGGCCTGGAGACAAATGAATGTTTTCCTTCATTTCAGTCGTATGTAGATTTAAAAGAACTGCTTTCTTTGCCAAAGTGCTTTCTCTTCATCTTTTATTAGATATCTCATAGTCCCATTATCCACCCAGTACAATAGATACACAGGTCATTTTGTCTTGGTGACACTGATGCAGGCTATTATGAATCCTCTGTCAAGAGAAAAGTGTCAAACGTGTAAGTGTAAGCCTAATGGATTCCCAAACTGACAGTAACAATAAATCCTGCCATCAGTGAAACATTCTCTAACTGGTTGATTCAATTACAAAATTAGCTTTAATAACCTTGAGGACAACTTCTGTCGAAACATTGGCTGTGCGAGCAAATGTGTTGTCTTAGAATTTTTGAATTAAATCAAGTAATTTGTCCTCAGCACAGGAACCACTGCATGTGCTCCCCCACTGGGAGTGTTTATTGACAGTGATGCGAAGCCGTAGTGACAGATAATGTAGTAACACGTTTATTTGTGTTTTAGCCAGGTTGTGCTAACTATTGGCAGCGATTGCCTCAGCCTCGCTCGGGCCTTGTGATCATCACAATGCAGCCGTCACACTTCCTCCAGAGCCGCCGACCTGCATTCAGATTACACCGACGCCGATCAGGGGCGAAAATTGCGAAAAGCTGACATGAGAGCAGATTAGACAGGCTGTGATTACAGATGGGATTGTATTGAGCCGATCCCAGCGACCCCCCCCCCTCCCCCCTCA
>OMLF01026884.1:6958-19550 GCA_900302615.1 Holocentrus rufus | reverse complement strand
TCTATGAGTGCAATAAAAATACACCTGGTCCTCATTACTATCAAAATAATAGTACACAGTAACAAAATCATACATATCATTATTATTTCTCAATTATTTTCACATAAATGTGGTGACACTATTTTAGGTGCGCCACAATGACACGCGATGTCGCTTTGGGTGACGTGATTTGGGCGATAAGTGCGACATGATGAAGCGATGAAGCATCCATCGCGTCATCGCGTGTGTCGCTTGAAGTTAATATATTTGAACTTTTCAAGCGACATCGCGTGACACTGTGCCGCGATATCCAATCAGTGTTGATCTCCAACCACGTCACCGACATAGTTACCCCAGACGCTCATTTCAAAACATGGAGGAGAAACTTACTGTGGCAGTAGGTCAGCGAGGAGGAACAGCTTCCCGGTAAGTTGTGAATATTTAGCTTGTTTACAGCTATCAGATGTGACTCTGGAGCATGTTAGCAACGGTTAGCAAATCGGACGTCCACAACAAATAAAGTGCAGCAACAGTTGTTAACTCAGTCATGGTTGACGAGAGAATAGCGGGAGGTGGGTTGCGTCATCGCGCAATGAAGCGTTGATCCAAAATGTGACATTTGTGATCATGCAACGCGATACTCGCGTTTGGTTTGAACGCACAGTAACACAACATGTAAACGCCGCTAGCCTCTGATTCCCTGAGTGCAACACAACTGTAACTTTGACTGCAAGTGGGCTACAGGACTACATGGGCTACAGGCAGGACTGGTGTGGATGAAATACCCTCAGTGTTTCACAGCTAGTCAAAGACTTCTCAATTATCTATAATATCAGCAGCAAGAAATACTCGAGACATCTAACGTTTACACCCGTTCTCTCATTTTCTCTCCCCATTTCTCTCACTTATGGATCCTGCAGCATAACTAACACCAAACTGTCAGCGTTAGCTAATGCTAAACGGACAAAGAAACAGAATAATTATTCCTCAAATACTCACATTTCCCTCATCTGCAGCTGTGCCACAGACAGTTGGTACTGATCCCTGTCAGGAAAAGTTTCGTTGTCAGTCTTGTGTTGTATTGACCCAGGTTGGAGAAGCGGTCAGGCGAAAAGTGGCAAGCTCACACGAACAGTCTTCAGCTGACTGCAGCCGGGAAGTTGCCATCAAAAATAAACTTAATCCACTGCGCTCTTGTTTCCTCTGAGGCTGGGCTGATGTAGTGATTTGTGTCGGTCTGTACAGCCAACAACAGAGCAGCTGTAGTGCCTAGCTCTTAGCTGCAACATAATGCTAACGGTTAGCTGGCGCTAGTGAGAAAAAAACATGGTGGACCCTCGCAAATGTAGTTTTCAAGCCGGGGTGGAGATACCCAAAGGAGGGGGCGGAGTTATGCTAATAACGAGCTGGTTTCAGCCCATGGTTTCTGAACTAGCCAGCTTACACAAAACTTACTGGGCTGTTGTTTCTCAGACTTTGAGGGTTAGTAGGCACAGCATATACCCCAATATATGTGCCCAAACGAAAAAGTGGGTTTTGCATAATGTGTCCCCTTTAAGCACCTTGAAAGTGCTGAAAAGGGTTTGAATTTTACTCGCAGGAGGCTGTACAAACCCTGACTAAAACATTGCAGAATTTAAGCAATGAGGTGTCAAGTTATAACCCAGTTTATCTGTCATATCATATATTCACTGTGATTTAAGGTAAGCACAGTTTTACATACTGTAGTTCTTGGAAGAATTGACTCTGTTGAGAACATCTTTCCACTGCTGCAAACTTGATATTTAGCCCCATTACCAACAACACAAGCATGATCCAAACATGGCAATGTTACTAACTTACTCACAAACAGCCCACAACCACTTTGGTCTGTTATACAGACCTCTGGTACACTCTTAATTCTTGTTATTTGAAAGTCTTGCTCAGTGGAGCTTGAGTAAATATAAAGGAAATTGGGTGAAGAGGGTTGTTGTTGGGGCTGTTTTTGTTCCATAACACTGTACAGGCCAGAGGGGGAGTTGTTGAAAGCCAGAGATCTCAGTACCTGGACATGTAATCATCAGTCACTGGTTTTGATCAACAACTCAATCAACTCCCTGCAGACACTACGGGCATTTTATGCTGGGACAGTAAAAACCTAACTTTTAATCCTATAGAAGGCCCAGCAAAAATGGAGAAAGCAGAGCTTTGGCAGCAACATTCTGATAAATCTGAATGATTTTAACGCAAAACTGGGCAATGAGCTGAATAGCTTTTATGCTCAGCTGAGTAATTCAGTTGCACTTTTTAATTTTGACAAAATCACACTTTTTCTAGCCTGGGAATGTGACTATTGAGTCCATTTTACAAAAAGATTAATCCCAGGGAACCGTATATTTTCAGGCCTGTGGCATTAATTTCCCATGAAATGGAAAAAGGAGAAATTTATATATATATATATATATATATATATATATATATATATAGAGCAGGGATGGGATGGAAGATGCTATACTTACAGCATTTTATCTGTCTATTAGCATTTAAAGGGACTTTGACTCTTTGCATCCGCATGTTGAGAGGTTTATAGATGTTCTTGTTGATAGGCTCCTGTCAGGTCAACGTTATGGGACTTTCATACTGACAGACCTCAGTGTGATCAGGTTAATCCACTGACGTCCCACAGGGTCGTACCATTTCCTCACCTGCATGCATTTTATATAGACAGCTGCCTCAGCCAATATGGGGATTGGCAGTTTGTGGATGAATTTTCCATTTTCTGCTGTTTGCTGAAGGGTAAAAATGGACACACTCATTTGTGGATGATTTTGTGTCATGGTCATGGTGGGAGGAATTCTTCCTTCCAATTGAATGCCCGGGAAACTTAGCTCATGGCAATAGCAATTATGGTCAAGGTAAATTGATGGGAAGTTACAAATATCTGGAAACTATACTACAAATACAGCTGTAATCTGTATGAATGTACATCAGTGCTTGTTTGCCAGGGGAAATGAACACTTAATGTATAAAAAATTAACAATTTTATTGGTGTTTTATTGAATCTGTTTCAGTCTGTTATATCATAGCTTAGTAGAATGAGCCTGTGCAATGGAAGCTTGGTTAACATAACCTGCAAGGTTACTGAAATGTTTAAGATGAAAGACCAGTATAACTCTTGATTGGCTTGGGCCTCCTCGAGATATGGCAGTATGAGTGATGCGTTAATCCCCGCTGCCATTGGACTGGCTTAATTTGTGCATGTAATTATGTGAGCTTTGCTTGTATGACTTTTTTTTTTTTTTAGTGACAAGAGACTCTTTTTGCCTGACTGACAGGACGGCCATGTTTGTCTTTCTGTCCATCTATCTGTCTATCCATCCGTTCAACACTTTACTACAAAGCCACATTGAACTCACATTGAAACCCTCTCAATTTTGGTGACCTCACGACCTTTCTCCTAGCACCAGCCTTAAGCCAAAATGTCAAATTTGCACATGAGATATCACCACATCTAATTAGCAGATTGCCATGATATTTGGGGAGTCCATTCATGCTCCCCAAAGGAAGATTCCTCTTGATTTTGATGACTCTGTGAGTACATTCCTCCAGCACCACCTTCAGGCCAAAAATGCCAAATTAATATCTCAGAATCTGTTGGATGGATTACCATGAAATGTGGTGAGCACAGTCATGTTACCCAAAGGATGAACCCTGTCAATGTTGGTGACATCATGACCTTTCCTTAGCCTCAGTAATGTCCTTTGACCTTTAAAAACACACATAAGTAGCAAATGCTGTTTCTTTTGTGGGACATTATATAATGTAGTGAGTAGGACCTGGTCAAGCACAACTGGACAAATATGCTTCACTGTTTACAACTTTTGACACTTTTATCAATAGCTTCTATCCAAGGCTAGAGTTGGCCTGATATGAGTCCTTGAAGGAAAATTTGACCATTTTCATTCCAAAACATTTAGACTATCATTGAACACTGAAATCCTCCATCGAAAGCCAGACTAGTGTAATTGTTTTTTGTTGGTTAGCAGTTTGTTCATGCAGGGTGGAGCAGGTTTCACTGCAGGATTTACAGACTGACACCCTGAAGCTATTGAGTAAATCCTTATACCTCACACAGCACAGGGAGGGAGGAACCTCCTTGGTTTGTGGGGGTTTAGGCTGGCTGATTATGTATGTGATTATGGATTATGTATGTGATTATGTACTCGATGTACGAGACGGTGAAGCTGCTGACAGCGGAGTGAGATGATAGTCCTTCAGTTGGACGCTGGAGAGGCGCATCCCCGGTTCCACCACTCAGCTCAGCTCTCCAACACCTGCCTCAGCTCTCACACTCACTTCAATCGTGCTCACCCAAGAGAACACACACACACAAACACACACACACACACACACACACACTCTCTCTCATATACACACACATATATGAATGTGAGTGCACAGTGCAAGGCAGCATTAGTGCATTTGCATAATGGCAATACAACAACACACATAATTTTAAGACAAAACTCATCCATCTTCTGTGTGGCACTTAAGACAGCAGCCTTTTGCGTGTCTGTGCCAAATCCTCCTCCTCTTTCTCTTTTTCTTCATCCACTTGAGCACCCTCCCAACCCACACCCCCTCCTCCACTGCCTCTCTCTGACAGTCTTCAGAGTATGTGGAAGAGAGTTGATTGAGAACAATCAGGATGTATTACCACGAGCTGCAGACCTGCAGGGTGCTACCCAGCAACTGATGGAGTACCTGAGATGTGATAATCATCCTCAGTAAAGGCTCTCCAGGCTCAACTCCCATCCCTGTCCATGTTCACAAAACTCCTCTCTCTCTCTCTCTCTCTCTCTCTCTCTCTCTCTCACCTCCTCCTTGCTATTTATTCTTCTCCTCCTCCTCTCACAGATGCTTCATGCAGTCAGCCTCAGTTTGCTCTCATTCCCCTGCCTGCCTGCTGTGGTTTTGCTGCCCTCCTCTCCATATTTATACTGCCTGCTTTAGCTTTGCTTCACTGCATTTATTACAAGTGTTGAGTGATAGCCCATCACAGTAATCTGATTATTTTCCTCAGAGAGAAATAGTGTAATGAATTACAATTTCAGCAATGATACTGATGTTGCCATTTTAAGAAAAAGTAATCACTTTTGTTATTGTGTCCCTCTAAGTATCAAAATTAAGGTGAATTGTCCAAAAACTATAATTCACCTCCATCTCCCTTATTCTGTTTAATCATAATTTGTATGATTATTTCTATGAAAAATGGTAGAAAACTTGACTTCCTCTCCCATTCCTACTATTTTGATAAGAAATTATATAAAAAAAGAGACTCTCTTTGTGCATATATTCCTACTGCTTTGATGAGAAATTTCAGAAATATGGATATCTTTGGATGTGCGTTTCCCCACTACTCTGACTTTATCCAGTTAAAGGGCGGCAAGAACATCAGACATCAACACTATTTGTTTCCTTGATCATTCACAGAGTGCGGAACTGACTTATAAGGAATGTAAACAACTGCCACGGAAATGGCAATAGCCTTGAACAAAATGAAAACAACCAGGACCCTGATAACAGCCTGCGCACTCCCCAGCCTGCAATCTCCTGCCCCCTCAGGACGACCTGTGATTTCCTGAAGAGAAAGGTGGAATAGACGCAATATTAACACTTTGGAAAAAAACAAAAACAAAGGAGCAGCTCCACACGTTAGGCTTGAGAAACTTACTGGATTATCTGCTGAGAAGTCTGAGCATCTCTATGCTTAATGTGGGGCAAGTCACCCTGTTCACTAAGTTACTGGCAGTTTGAGACCTATTGGAAATAACAGAGGGGAGGAAATACTAAAAATGTCACCCACATTCCACTTTTGGACGCTATATATCCCAACCAAAGTAACCCCACACCCCTTGACATAACCTTTAACAAATCTTAACATTCCCTCACAATTTTAAACAAATGCAAGTGTCTTTGGCCTTTGTGACAGCCAAAAAAATATAAATACCAACTTTCAGAAGCCAACAAAAATGCTCCCAAAAAGTTATTTTATTTCATTTTAGGCCATTTTCTCTGTTTTTAATCATTTTATTCTTCATAAATCTTTTTCCTGTGTTTTGTTTTATTTTTATTTTTACTCTCCCATGTAAAGCATTAATGTACTAATATGCTACATAAATGAAATGGATTGATCTGTGTATCTGAATCCAGGTCGTGATACTTCTAAGTGCTGTACGAAGGCAAGTGGACTTGCTTTAGGCTCTAGAAAATGTTTTGCTCCTCAACCATAAGACTTCTTTAGTTGGAAGTTTAGAAATATAAATTAGAAATAAGGGATTTTTAGAAATAAGAGAGGAGTACATCACCAATTTGGGAGTGTAATGAAAAATCTAAGAAATAATTTGAGAAATTACAATTAGCTATATTTTTAATACTGTCAGCAGTGCATTTTTTTTAAATCACATGGTAGGATTTGTAAGAATTTCATAAGCTTGGGGGAGGATAAAATTCTTTACTGATAGAGGGCCAAGAAACAAGCAAAAATAGTTTTTTATCTGACGACAGCACTATGCTTCTTTGGTGCCTGGCTAACTGTAAAACCCCGCAGCTATCAGATTGTAGAGATTACCCCGCCAACATTCCCTTTTTTCTCTTTGTGATCCCCACTGTTGAAGTGCTTGATATGGAGCAAGAATGAAAAGGGAGAAAAAAATGAAAAGAAGCACAGATGGTGCTGAGTAGCAGTGGGAGTCTCTCTGACACTTTGAGGTGTGTTTGCCGATCGAGTTGCTCCCTGTTGATTTAAAAAACGACAGAATTCAGATGCAGTGCGGGGCTAAGCTTCACAAAAGCAGTTTTTGAAGTATGGTTAGACTGGTACATCAGTTTGGTGAAATACATTTTTTTTTCTTAAAAAACGCTCATCAGCTTTCAATTGATATCTATCTCTATAGGATGTGATGGAGGCTCCCCTCTGATCAAAGCCTGTGAATATGGTTTTATGATTATGTCGTACATCAGACCAGAGAAAACATTCCAGTGTGGTGTCAGAGGATGTTAATCAGCAGCCTCCGTGGTGTCTCTCTGTTAGACGTGCACTGAAACCTGACTCAGTCTGTCTTATTCCATTAAAGGTATTCGGAAAGTTGGTCAAGAATTACTATATGCTCTTTGGGAAACTTTTCCACCCTGACACGAATAAAATCCATGGGGACACTAAATTCTTGTCATGCTCTGGCATTAAATTGGTGAAATCTGTTGAATATTGACACAAAGGATCAGCTAACAGCATGTACCGGGCTTCAAAAACCCACATCAGTGTGACACAATGGTGAGTAATGGATTAAACAGGATTAAAGTAATCAGACTACCAAAATAATTGTAATCCAAAGCAGTTACTTTAAAAGCACATAGTGATCAGATTAGAAATACCTTTGAAAATATAAGTGGTCACTTGATGAAGAGTTTGTTTTACAGAGTTTAAAGGAATACTCCAATGGTTGGGGCAAAATACCCTTTTTCCGACTTACTCAGACTGAGACAAGATGTTTGATACCATTTTCACCTCTGTGCGTCCACTGGTTCATTTCCTAAGGTTAGCATTTCATGTTAGCTTAGCATAAAGACTTAAAGTCTACAGGAGACATTAGCCTAGCTCTGTCAAAGTGAAAAAATAAACCTTACAGCAACTCTGAAGCTGCCTTATTTACGCAATGTACAAGAACTGCTAAACACATGTATCCATCAGTCTGTGTTCAGCAGCTAGGGTTCCTACCATCCAATGTCTCCTAAAATGATTCTCATTAAAAAAAAAAATAAAAAATTCCAAGACATGTATTTCAAATACACATGATACATTGTGTAAATAAGACAGCAAGTCTTTATGCTAAGCTAACACGAAATGCTACCGAACCAGTGGACGTACAGAGGTGAAAATGGTATCAAACATCTTGTCTCAGTCTGGTTAAGTTGGAAAAAGGGTCTCTTGCCCAAAATGTTGGAGTGCTCCTTTAACTAACCTGATAAATTTTGCTACTGATAATATGTAATCAGTCATTTTTGACAGGTTAAATTGTAAAAGAAACCTGCTCACAGTAAGAGCATCTGTTGTTAGCTCATGCCTCACAGAAGCATCAATTCACTTGGGCAAGACAAAGGCAATGCATATATACTGTAATTTGTCACCAAATTTGTCCTCATTGAATTTGTGATTGATGACCAGCTCAGAGGGCACCCTGGTTTTGAGTGATCTACTGATGTGATTGTTTTTAATTGATATGGTAATGAGTAGTGATTAAAAAGAATACAAGATCAAGCTGGAACTTACTTGGGCGACTGCCAACCTCACTGCTCCTCAGTGACAGGGTTGAAACTGGGTGGGACAGAAGGTTTGCGGCTGGTGAAGGCGGCCATGGTTTATCATGCATGCGGCGTGCTCTGGCTGACAGTGAAAGGTCCGGTCTGACACTAATGCCCCCCGTGCCTCTGGCATCTTTCTCTTTCACCGGGTTTCTTTCGTTTCCTCCCTTGTCCCCTCCCCTCCTCCCCCCGTGCACCTTTGCTGAAGGTCAGGGTTTACAAAGAGGGAGAGCGGGCCGAGCCAGACATATCTACAGAGCAAAACGTTGTTTATCTGCCCCCCACTCTGAACATTGCTGAAGCTAAAAAGCACTGTGCCAGATTGTGGCAGATGCCTTTTTCCCCATCTCTTTGTCAGAACTGTTGTTTGATCTGGGTGCATACAGTGACAACAATACAAACACGCATTCACACAGGTTGGCAACAAAAATAAACACAAACCCAGTGTAGTGAATAGTAAACCAGGATTATAATTTGCTCATTTTCATTATCATACAACAACACTTAAATTTATCCCTTGAATTGACAAAGGGAGCACATAAAAATGTTGAAATGAGACTCCACGCATGGCAAATAAGATGTCAATCAAATAGGAGACACAAACATATAGAGGGCACATAAATGATGGCACAGTCTGTCACTTTAAATCAGTACTTGCATTGAAAAGATACACAAGATTACTTTTTTTTCTTTTGACAAAAGCATAATGGAAATACTGAACCATCTAAAATGCTATAAAGCAAGAATTCAACTTGTCAACTTAAGTCTCTTGCAGGAATACATATGCATGACTGAAATGGTCAAAACATCAATACAACAGAGAGCTCAGCCTGTCATGTAGGACTGAGCGCACGGCTGTGTCTGATAAGCCTGAAAGTTGTAAATGAAAACTATTCACTTGGCAGTTTAAACACAGTAGCTCTTTTGTTTTCCTTTGCTGTTTAAACTTTAAGAATTCACAGAACCTAAAGAATTTACAGACCCATATGCTGTCTACAGCTTTAAACATTTAAAGTTTTGAAGGACACTTTGACAAGAGCGGACATGTTGATTGTTAGTGGGTTGAAACCTGTGACGTTTTTTATTACAGGATGTAAACGTTAAACCAAAGTCAACAAAGCCAACAAAACTTTTACTGTAAGTGACCCACCTCAGTACTCTGATGTCTCAAAGTAAATACAGTAAAGGTATTTAGAAATTACCTAGTAGACATGCAGAGATGGTTACACAATGGATGACACAATGGTTATGTTGGTGGGCTGATATTGGTCTTTTAATAAAAATCTGATATTGACCGGTCAGTGTCACCCACTGCCAATGTGAAGGAAGGTCCTCCTCTATATAACCTTCAGTTAAGCCTGCCTCACCCTGATAATTCCGGTATTTTTAAACCTGGGTGCTATTTTCCTACCTTGTTGTGTCTAAATAATAACTCAAAAAGATGAGAAAATATACTTGAATTATCCTTGAAAGAGCTGCAAACCCAAGAATTTCAGTTTGGCTTTGACTTGTAGGGTCTCATGATGGTCAAAATGCGATTTCAGAAACTTTTCCATCCTGACAAGAATAAAATTCTGGGGGAAATACTGAATACTTGTAAGGTTTAGGATTTCTTGGCATGGATCCAATTTGAAGCCCTAGTCTTGTGGTCCTCTGTGGCTCAATGAGTAGGCCAAGGAGCTGACACTGTGAGGGTTGGAGGCTCCATTCTCATCAGTGTCACCTATACAAAAGGTTTATGCACTTTTAATACTTAAATACAAGAATACAATTCTGAGGTAAACTGTGAATACATTTTTGGCAAGAAAATGGTCTAATTGAAAGGTTTCAGTATCGGCACAAAATACATAGCTTCAGTACAAAAACATCAGCATGAGCCCTCAAAAACACAGTACAGACTTTGAAGAGAACTCTTGATAGTAATGTTACTTTAAAAACCTATTTAGGTGGAGGAAGGTAATTAGCTACCATCCACCTCTGACAGTATTACCTTTCAGACACAGCCCATAATGTGGCAATGGACTGGTATATAACCCATGGTTTTGAGTAACAGGCACTGGTAAGAAGTTGTTCTGTTTATGGCACTGGCACAGAGTTGGCACCCTTGGCGCCAGATTCCATTCACTTTTTTTCTCCAAGGATGTGCTGTCCAAAGTCCCGGGTGATGAGATATGTCTTCGATGATTAAATTTACAACACAGCACATGTATTTTCTTTGTCATGGTTCAAGAAGATTAATCTTTTTAGCTTCAAGTTTAACATTCAAAAGTAGATTCACAAAAAGAGACCAGAGGAAAGACGGGCATTTGTACAAGATGAGAAAAGAACTAGACACAGCTACATTTTTTCCATATAGCAACATTACTGAGCAATACAGTCCACATCTATGTACGGATATTGATGTTCGCTGCCTTTTCTTCAAGCTTTTACGTGTTTTGACGCTGCTGTGGCTTTAACCCTTTGCGCTTGAAAGAATTGAATCTTCTTCTCTGTTGCGCTCCGTGTTATTTGTTCTGGATAACAGCATCAGCAACATGGCACTCAGATGTGCATTCTTGTCATAAATACATCGTTACCCAACTATAAAGGGACCCATGACTGATGCATGCGTCGTTTATAAAAGTGTAAAATGCAATTGAGGGACTTTGAGTGACTTGCTGTTCAGGGATGACTGTGCTGCTTATGGGATTATCAAAAAGAGGAGCTGCTTGTTGCAAATAAACACATTTTATGGCTTTGCTGCAAGTCATAAATCTGCATCTGTTGACAGTCTCTCACTCACACACACACACACACACACACACACACAGACCTATGCTTTCCAGTGTGCACTGGCAATCTATCGCTCCAGCGGATGAGACCAGTGACCGAGCATGTGTGTGTCACTGTGTGCTACTTTGAGTGTGTGTTCAGCTCCTGTGTGTCTTGGAACCTCTCCCTATCTCTCCCTACTGAACTCGCTCCCTCCGCTTCTCTGCTGTAATTAGCATGATTGGAGAGAGAGGGATAGATAGAAACAGAGAATGAGACGCTGCTGATGAGGCTATTCACCCCACTGAGTAGCCTGTGTGGCGCCGCTCTTCAGCAACAAGCCCGCATCTTTGTCTCCAACGCTACAAGCCCTCATCAGCAACGTGGAGTGTGTGTGTGCGTGTGTGTTAGAGAAGGACAAAGAGGAGGGGGTGGGGAAGGGGGGTCTGCCATGCTCTCTCATTTAGGAGCACTCGTCGAACAAAGTTGATTACACATTCATTAAAGCCCCGGCCTCTCGTTCACCAGCTCCACTTGACCCATCCGAGAACTGGGAGGATGAAGGGGAGCACTCTGCATTCAGGAGGCGGTGTGTGGATTATGTTTGACTTGCTGCTGTTGAGTCAGAGTGGAGGAGGTCTCTCGAGGTGTACCTGATTGCTGCTGAGAGGCCAAAAAGGTTCAGATAGGATGGTGTTAGGGGTGTGTGTTTACAGACACAGCGCCCAGTGCTAAGTCAACAGTTGCTGCTACATAATATAATGGATACAATTACTTTATATAGTATTAATGATGTCAGCTGTCCTTAAGAAATTAGAATTTGCCTGACTGACTGATATGAGTAAGATCTGACATAAATTTGAATATTAATGCTAAAATTTACATGTATGATACATGAAAGCAGCAAAGTGAGCACAAAATGTGAAATAAATGAATTGATTTACATGTAATAAACATACATTTTTTTCTGTTTTTTAATTCCTTGAAAGATTTGGGTTGTTTTTTTGTTTTTGTTTTTTAGATTAGCAAGAGGGAAGATAAGAGTACAAGTCTGGATGAGTTTTGCCTTTTACTGAGGGAAATTAAATATTGCAGACATCTCATCTTAAATTAGGAGCAGTAGTTATGCTCTCATTAGGTTTTAGTGTTTTCTAATGCTACTATTGAGTGTGTGTATGTGTGTATTAAAACCAAACTAGCGGGGCCAGTTGAAGAGCATCATGAGGGCTTCAGAGAATGAGTCTGTGGAGCCAAGACAGAGGCAATTATTGATGTTTTCAACATGCAGATTGGGACTCAAATTACTTCTGTTTGACTGACATTTGACTGAAAGTAAAATATTGAAATTCAAAAGCTGAGTAAACCCTGTTTGAGAAATAATGAGTTGGTAATCCCTCCACTATTTTGCTGTTTATCTGTGATGGAGAGATAGACTGAATCATGTCATCTGTTTAGAAGAGAGGGGAAAGTGTTGGTTTACACACACACACACACACACACACACACACACACACACACACAA